>JAADVN010000716.1:0-14174 GCA_023335535.1 Globisporangium spinosum | reverse complement strand
GGGCAGGCCGACGGCGCAAGTCTCGCAAGCAGGTACTCCCCGAAGGTACCACCCCACCAGCGCTAAGCGTAGTGGTTTTCCTGCTGTGATGCGGACAGAGCGCGTCGGGTCGAGTATCACGGGTCGAGCTCGGCGAGCGGTTCGGGTCGAGTTGGCGAGCGGTCCGGCGCGTCGGGCGGCGAGCGTGGGCGTGGCGAGGGGCTTGGCTCCGAGGGTGGAGGCTCAGTGCTGATAACGTGGAGTGGGGCTTGTGTGGTTGGAGGCAAATGACCGAATGAATTGAATTTAATGGGGCTCGCATGACCGACTGAGGTAGTCTAGAGGAGCAGAGGAGATAGAGAACAGCGATGAACTCTGTGTCCAACGCCCCCTTTTCCACTGATTTCTCTCGCAAAGACGCTGAAAGGGCGTGACACGATGTGACACCGTGATAGGACATCCACACATCATGCCAATGAGTTCTCTTGACTATACCCCAGGTCACTGAATTAATCTGACCTGGGTCATATCCTGTCTCAAAAATAAAGAGTATTGATTTGAAAAAACTCATTAATAGAAAAATCTGCTTACAAAAATATCATGATATTATCTAAAAAACGCTTTTTATCAGGCTTCAAAAAGCATCTGCAAGCTTTTTGGTGCTGTTAAACGACACCTGATACCATACCACGTTTTTTTATAAGAGAATGAAGACTTTGCATTCTCTCTTACCCAATTCTCAGGATTTTATTGCGAGCATATTATGAAGCCTGCAGTACGAGATGCACCCCATGATTTCCTTTTGGGGACGCCTACTCGATAGTCACCATACCCTCACTCACACTCCTCGACACGCCCATGCGTGAGCCAGACGGACGCGCACAAGAAGATTCACAAGAATGAAGCGACTGTTCCACCGGCGCACGAGCTCCTCCTCGCCTGCGTCCTCCACGCCCACGAGTCCCGACACCGCGAACGCGAGGGCGTCGCCAGTACTAGCCCCGTTGCCTGTGTCCTGCAACGTCACCCCCGCCTCGTCAAGTTCAACTGGCGCCATTTCCGCATTTTTGGCGTCGCCTTCAAGCTCATCTTCAACTTTGGCACCGCCGCCGCCGCCGCCAGCGGCGAATAGACACCGAGGATCGAGTCCGACGAAAGTGCAACCCATGAGCAGCATCACCGCCGACGAGCTGCATGCGAAGGTCGTCGAGTTTGTGAGCTCGTCGTCAGAGCAGACGCAGCGTCAAGCGCTACAGGTGCTCTACACTGCGCTTGTGGGTATCAAACAGCAGCAACAACTCGGGGTAGAGCGCGGCAACATATCGATGTAAGTGGTTTCGTGTGGCTACTGTTTCCAAGCAGACGTTCAATTTGATCTGATTATGTGGCATTCCGTCGGACAGATCCGTACAAGACCGCAGCATCTTGATCAGTGTCTGTGCGCAGCGAGTTCAGCAACGGTTGGCGGAGGATCTTGAGAGCTACAATGCGGACAAGATGCAGGGAAAATATGCGAGCTCCATCTCGATGGTACCAGATAAAGCGTCCGAATGCGTGTCGATAGTGAGCATTCTCAACAGCTTAATGACATCACCCGGGAGTGGACGCGAGCATGCAGTTCTCCTAGTGGGTGAGCGACTCCCGTCAACGCTCGTAAAGCTGCTCAAGGCGATGGTGCCAAGCGACTCGAGCGCATCGGACAGCCGTTCAACTACGAGTACTGCGACGATGATGATGCGAGATCTGGTGGGTCGTACCTTCGAGCTCCTGGGAGTCGCGATTTTCTACGAAGAAGTCGTACAGGAGTTGATCGACACGAGCACGCTGCACCGACTCTTCTATCTCTCGTTTGATCAAGCGAGCTCTAGTCAATTCGCAACACTCTCGGTAGGTTTCTCTACCCACTCTGTGTGTGAGATTTGCTTCGATCTAACATGGTCTCGTCTCATCTTTGCTGTTATAGCTGGTAGAAATACTCGTTCGATCGAGGAGCCGTGATATGTGGAAGAAGCTCGTGCCGCATTTTTTCGAGCACAAGTGCCTATTTGGGCTTCTTGATGTAGTGAGAGATGATGCACAAGCACTCGCGAAAGTGATCTCGATCTCCAGCTACGTACTGAAACACGCGATCGCGTCAGGATCCAAAGCGCTGCACGAGCAGCTGCGGCAGAACCAGTTTTACCAACAGGTGGCTGCACTCTTTGTAAAGATTTTTGAAGCCAGCCAGCTCCAACTTTCGCTTTCTTCATCATCGTCAGCACCGACTAGTGGTAGTAATCCGGAAAGTGAACATTTGCTTCGCGATCAAGAAGCAATCGCGTTGGCGTTGAGTGAGCTATCACTCAGTGGGGACGAGAGTGGTAAATCGCACAATGACGTCGCGAGCCAGAAGTATTTTGCGCTACTGAATGGGGGAGATCTACCAGCTCAAGCGGTCACGAGATCTTCATTCAACTGTGAAGCATTTCGCCTGCTCTCCGATGTACTCGAGTACCTGCATTACCCGACGCCGATTGAAAAACAGACTTCCAGACATTCTTCTACGTCTGGTGATTTATCCACAGGCCGACAGAAAGCGTATCGAGAACAAGTGGAGTGCAAATACATTGAGCGCATCGGGCGGATCCTCTGTCAAAACCGATACGACTACGTCTTGGTCATGGTAAGTTGGTGTCGATGTCCATCTTTGCTCAATCAACCGCTCAATGAAACACGGGGCTAACGGTGATGGTTTACAAATCTGTGGTCTTTGTGCTCAGAAAACCCAAGTTATTGAACAAATGGTTTTCCGACTTGAGGAGTACTCGGAGATCACAAAAGCGATGGTTGGGTCAGTTCTATCTGCGATTGCGATTGAAGCCAACGTGATCCCATACGCAGAATTTACCGCGATCAGTCGACTCTTGAGTAGAGGGTCCATTGGTGCAAGCAGTGTCAATGTGCTACTTGGGTTCCTGATGAATCTGCTCCGGTTCCACGACGACTACGCACAGATCCTGCGAAGAGTTGGCGTGCTGGACAGTTTACTGACGATTTTCCAGACGCAAACTGGAGTTGGTTGCCTGTCATCTGAGAAGACGCTTACGGCGACAAACAAAGTGAACGTTGCCTATCCGACAAGCGCGATGAAGCTCGGAGCAACCAGTTATTCACCTGCAGAATACGTGGCTGTCACCGAAACCAATTTGCTCGCATTCTTGGTATCTCATTGCCGGCAGACCCCTAATTCAAAGCAGAAATGCCAAATTGGTAGGCAGAGTGCTATGAGTGCTCGGGAGTTCGTGGCGCTCATGGATGTATTGGCGGTCTTTGCGGATGCTGCGCACCAGAGAAATTCAAGTGAAGACGCGGACGAAGATGAAGACTACTACGCGCGCACTTTCTGCAGCCCAGAAACACTTGAGTGCGTCTGCGCGTTAATGGCGAATGAATCATTTCAGGACCAAGCTATCATACTCTGGAGCAAGATTCTTCGCATTGCGCTAACGTTCAAGCGGCAAAACACCAGTATCTACAATGCGATCAACTGCATCCTGCAGTCGATCCGCTGCACCACACTGTCGCGATTTGCTCAAGATACTGCTGTTGCTGCTACTGTATGCGAATTCCCTGCTTCGACATACCTGATGCGCGTGATGCTTGGCGCTCTCGAGGAGCTATTGCGACCGCCTGAAGCTCCGAGCATCCCATTGTTTGGTAGTGAAACCCATCGTGCTACCTGCTATGATCGCTTGCTCAGTTTCCAAAAGGCGGACTATGAGCGACTTTTAATAGCACTGCTCGATTGCGGAGGGGTGAGCACGTGTCTCGCTGTGCTGAGTGCGCTCTCATCTTCCGGTGGAACTAGCCCCAAAGACGATCCTGGCTGCGACCCTCTTCTCACAGTGTGTTTTGCAATGAGGCTCATCCACATCCAGGTCACCCACAGTAAGACTGTCGACCAAGCGTTTACCAGGTATATATTTCCTTCGCGATGCAATTGTCGTCGCTCGTGAGGCTAACAATGTGTCACTTCTCATTTTCAGGGCCGTCACGTTTGGGCTGTATGGGGACTTGCTTCATCGGTTTTTCAAGACCAGATTCGGTGATACAGGAGGAGACCGACATGAAGTACAGCACGATGATCGAAAATGCGTGCTCTGGTGTGCGCAGGAGCTCTTCAGTGTATCTGCGGGTGACTTTTTGATCGAACGGTTAGTCGACACCAAACCGCAGCGACCGTCTGTTGTCCAGCAGCAAAGCAGCTCTGCTATCTTGCCGTCAACAACCTGCAGAAAACTTGATGTAGTTCACCCCGGTGCGTTCGGTCTCGCGCTCCAGATTCTGAGTCTTTGGTCGTCACAGCTTCAGGAAGTGGAGGTCTTTCGGATACTCGACTATTGCATCGTCGTCTCGAAAGAGTAAGTGAAACCATTTGCTAACTTCTTGCCAGCTCGTACTTCCTGCGTATCATCTCGGTCATCTAACTAACTTCTGCATGTGGGTGCTTTGTAATATGGACTATTAGTCCAGGAAACGCTCAAACGCTCGCAGCGAACGGCATCGTCGAGGTTCTGATACGATCCTTCGGCTCCACAAGCCAATACACACTGGATGATGCCCAAGGAAGAGCATCAAACCTGTCCACAGCGCTCCTCTCGGATCAAAATGCCTATCACGATAGAGTCGTGCGATTGCTGGCAAACATCGCTCCGTACGGGATTTCTTACCAAGAGATCTCGCTCTGGATCAAACTGATACTGTACATGTCCAATACCCATGTTCAGCCAGTTTCGTGGGATGGTTACCAAACTTCCCCAGTCAGCCATGAGAGCAGCAGCGATGCACTGCAGGCTGTACATTCAACAGCGTCCTCGTTACTTCGGGTGTTTGTCGATCTATCGTCCGCTGCAGCGTACAAGGTTCCCTGGGCTCCTGGCGTGCGATTCGACGTCTCTACGGAAGGTTTTGCGTATTTGCAGATCCCTGAAGTCCATGTACGAGGTCTGCTATCATCAACAGGAAGCGGTTCGTCGTCGTCGAATTCTCCTTCGATCCCAAGCTTCAGCAACGTGTCCAAGATTTGGCCGCCAGCAGACGGGTACTCGGTCATGCTGTGGTTTCGTGTGGATGGGCTGGAGACGAAGGACGAGCGAGAAAAACTGTATCGGGAATGCTTCATGACCCGGAAATGCACTCTGTGCGGCGGGATTCTGCGAGAAGAGACTTCTCTCAAGTGTTCGCACAGAGCATGTCGACCGTGTGTGGATGCACTGCTACTTTGCGGCGGTGAGTGCGTGATTTGCAACCCGCCGATGTTCTATCTCTTTCGGTTTCGGTCTGGAGACTCGAAATCTGTGTCGGAGGCTTTCCTAAAAGGAACGAAAGTGTCAATGCGCACAAGTGCAAGCCGCACTGTTCATCAGTTCAGTCATGCGCCGATTGACGTGGGCAAGTGGTACCACGCGACATTCGTGCATTCAAGACAGCGATTTCAATCAAGCACAGTCTCGTTCTACCTCAACGGCATTCTTCAAGAAACAGCAAAGATATCGTACCCGTCGAGCATCACAAGCAGTCAGCCGTTGAGTGGGATGGTTGGAATTCCCTCTCAAGCGAGAAGGATATCTAGCTCTGCGTGGACAGTTGGTCCGTTTTACTTGGTTGACGAGCCCGCCCCGCCTTTTGCAGTCAACGCAGTCTATGCAGCGGGTCCCGGCTACGACGGCTTGTTCAGCGGCGCGACTGGGAATGGGGAAATCGCAGTGTGCTTTGACCACTTGCGCGTACAGAATCTCACAATTATCGACGAGTACTTGAAAGACCCTTTCCGTGCGCTCATCGAGTCGGTGGATGCAGAACGCGTGAGCAAGAACTCCTTTATTCGCGGGAGTTTGTCTCTAGCGTCTGCTGCTTCGTCCGCTGCAGCTGCGATTGTCCAAGATATGAAGTTCGGCTCTAGTCTCTTTGCGCGAATCCCAAGTGCGGTCCCCCTCATTAATATCCCGATCCACCAGGAGCGAATTTTGCTGGCGTACACGGCACGAAATGCAGTGGGTTTGGACTCTTCGATCATCCCAAGTTCAAGACTCGATGGACGTCCAATTATGCAGCTCATGGGCGGGACGGCAGCTTTTGCGCCTGTTACGATCGGAAATGCGCTCTTCGAGTTGTGCAGCTCAGGTTGCCAGGTCGCCTACGTGCTTCTTGAAAAAGCCAGTACAACAAAAGAAGTCGAGTTGTCATTGCGGTTGCTATGCAACCTCATGCGAGGCAGCGCGCAGAATCTCGACGCAATGGAGCAGGAGCACGGGTACGGAATCGTGAATTACTTACTGCACCAAAAGGCGTCGCTGCTGGGCAAGAACACGTTGCAGCTTCTATTCCGATTTGCTGGAATCGATTTTGACAACGAGGGTGACGACGAAGGCGGTGCGCGAGAAGAGATCAGAGCGAGTCAAGGATCTCTGGTATTCCAATCAAGTGCGGATGCGAGAGAGAGCTCGATTCGCAACCTACAGGCTCTGCAGTACCTCATTTTGGACTATTCTCTGTGGCAGAAAGTGGACAAGGACACGCAGAAGCTTCTCTTCTCGTCGCTGTACTCGTGTCTCGTTACGGGAGACGACGAGCTACGAGAACGAAATCGCTCGCAGCTTCAGTCCCTCTCTGTTGTGCGACAGCTTTTGTACGTGTTCCTGGATTCAGACGTTGAGCCAGATCTGGTGCGGGTGATTGTCGACTTGATACTCGTGTGCTTGACTGGCGCTGGCTCGCGAGATTCAAGCTTGGAAACGAATTTTGCGGATGTCGCGATATTTCTCACGAGTACACTCTCACCAAAGTTTGCCCGGTCTCGAGGAAGCAAGGAAGAACTAGCGCTCGGACATCAAAGAGGGATGTCCGACGAGTTCGTGCGCACGACGCGCAGGCTTCCGATTCTGTCTTCATCCTTATCCTCGAAAAGTAGTACAATCGACAAGTTGTGCTTGAGTCCAAGAGGAAGTAAGCAGAAACGAACGGCTCATTTCGACATGACTGGAAAACTGGACTCAAATCATACGGCACGTTTGATATTTGATGACGAAGAAGAAGACAGTCATGCAAGAAGCTCTTCAAAATGGAGACTGCATCAAACGAAGGTTCAAGACTTGCTGCTCGACATTCTTCTCAAAGCTGTTCAGAAACACGATTTGAAAGAGAGCAAGGATCGAGACGAGTCGGATGGGACAGTGATCGCGAATGAAAACAGTATCAGCGCGGCGACGGCAACTTTTGTGAGCAACATGGCGGGCAGCTCCGCTGGGGGTGCAGGAGGAATGACGTCGGCCTCGCGCATCCAGCTACCCTCATCCAATCGCTTGACTGGGTTCCGGAGAGTGCTCTCTCCTCGATGGATGTGCTACTTTTTGTTCCCATCCACGGAAACGTACTGCTCAGTGTCAATTGCCCCATCGACCGTAATCTTGGCGCTCAAGCTTCTGTGCGCGTTGCTGAGTCGGTCGCGGTATGAAGCATTTTTCAAGAAAGAAGGGTACTATCGACTGCTGTCTCAGGGGCTTCCATGCGACCAGCGCACATTCCGCGCGTTAAACAGCAGCAAGCGTCTGCAGCCTACCCGGTTGCAGAGCTCACGGTTCCCGTTTGACGAGATGTGGTACACGCTCTTCTGCATGTTGCTGGGCACCCCAGTGGACGGGATCCCGCACAACATCCAGTTTGAGATGTTCTTCCTGAGCAAGGACTTCGAGCTCAACATCCAAAGCGACCGGATCTTGAATTCTAACACTATATGCGTCATCCTGGGCATCATCCGTCGCCACTACAACAATCCTGTGACGACCATAGCGCTTCAGCAGGGCAGTGGAAGCATCCAGATTGAGGAGTCCCATTTCTCAAATCTACAGCAGCAAAAGAGCGCTCCGGATGAGATCTTCCACATTCAGGTACTCGACTTTTTGCACTACCTCTATGGGAAAATGCCATCGTTCCACAGGCTTCTCACTGTTGGAAGCGACAAATTCCGCTTGGAGTTCATTGAAGAGCTCAGTCTTCTCATCTGCGCTGCGAGCCGAAGTCAAGTGATGGAGAAATACTCGCCGTCAGAGAAGCGGGTCCACCAGATGTTTTTGAATCAGAAAAGAGATGTGAGCGCGTACGAGTACGCGGTTTGCGCCGTCACCCTCGCGGAAGACGCCGCTGCAAAAGATGAGCACGGACATGATCCGTTCTCGCATCCGACCGCAGTGCGCGCGTTTCAGATCCTGGTCGATGTGCTGATGAATTTTCTGCTCGATTTCCCGAAAGGCAATGACGTGGTCGAAACTTTTTTCGATAGCGCTACTGGCATGGATCTCGCACCGCCACTGAACGAAGGGCTCCAGCTACGCTTCCAAAGCCTCGTGATGCTGAGTCTACTGGAGCAGCTACGAACCAAATTTGACGATGAAGCGATCCTGACTGAGCACAAGCTGCTTGCTCAGAACTTGCGCGACTTCCTGAAGTTTGTGGTTCAGAAAATGCACAATTGGCAGCGCGCACAGCATGGCGACGGGTGCCCCCCGTCATTTGCATGCTGCAACAAGTTCCACTTTGCGGGTGGTCCTGGTAAGTTGCTTGAGCTCGTGCTGTTTGTTCTAGCAGAGACATCAGTGGGGATCGTCGGCGGTGGTAGTGGGTTTTCAGTCTTTTCGTCGTCTTCCTCCACTTCGCTGGGCGGGTTGCTGCAGGACAAGCTCAACAAAGGCAAAAAGCGGCGTCAGATCCGCTCCATCATTGGTCGTATCAGCTTGTCAAAGCCTGCAGAGCTCGAAAGTCTGCTCGAGTCGCTATATGCAACGCTGAACGCCGTGGTGCTCCACGTGTTGCACGGTCATCGAGTGGAAGTGAGCGACGAAGAGCTCGCAGCGATGCTGCAGTTGATTCACGTGAATCGTGATGTTATTCTGGGTTCGCGCAACAACCAGGACAAGGACTTTTTTGTTTGTTTGTGCCGGTACTTGCTGCAGCTCTTGAGCGATTCGAGTGTATCACTCCAGGAGGCGGCGGTGCATGTCTGGATCGACTTACTGTACTTCCAGCGCTCCTTCATGGTAGACTTGCTGACAATCGAGATCCGTCGCGCTGGGATGCCACCCTACTCGGTCAACTTGATGAAGAACGGCTTCGACGTGCTACTCGAGTGTCCACCGACAACAGAGTCCATACAAGGTGTGGAACAAGGAACAGGATCGCCCGCACTCGCTATCAACTCGCCAGCGTTCATCAAATTCAAGAAATGGCTGGAGCTTCTTGGACCGCCCTTAAAAGAGCTCGAGATCAGTCTGGATCGAACATTTTTGAAGTCTGTTGTTGAGTCGAAAGAATCGGTTCGGGAAGCATGGATCGTGTACCACAAGAAATTGTTGGCGACGAATGCAAAGCACGCGCGGCGCTTCAAGACGCGGTATGAGTGGCTTCTCGACATGGAGAAAACGTTGTTCCACTCGCTGGTTGAAATGCAAAACAAGGAATTTCGACGGCAAGTGAAATGGCGCCAAGACCGCATCGATCGTCAAAAGTTTATCGCGCGGCAGTGGCACCATATCCAGCTCAACTTGCTCCAGCATGCACTTGGTTGCAGCATTACCTTGGAGGATGCGCAATGGACTGCGATGTGCAATCCAACTCTACTGCACGACGTCGCCATGAAGAGCTCGTCGCTCCTAGGGTCGAGAAATGCCGGTGTCGCTGCCGATGCTCACAGTAGCTGGCGATTGGATTTCACAGAGGGACCATTTCGAATGCGAAAAAGATTCTCGAAGTCTTTCCAGCAACACCATCCGCTGAACAAACAGGGTTCGATGGGAATCGACGATCTGTTTGGCGATGATATACAAGATCAAGATGGAGCAAATTCGGGTATCGTAGATACACTACAAGTGACAAGGTCGCGGCGAAGGTCAAAAGTGCTCCGACGAAGGTTCTCAGAGGGGGACCTTGCTGCGTTCCTGTCAGATCGAGCGGATAGCAGTCGAGCCGGTGATTTGATTAATCGCAAGCCAGGACGTCAACTCACGAGTATCAGCAAGAGCAAGCCGAGGGATAACCTCAAGGAGCGACAGCATGGCTCTTTTGAAGATTTTTTCACCACCACCAACCAACGCTCGGACGATGCGAGCTCAGTCCAATCCTCACACTCGATTGAGCAATCGCTCCAGAGCGAAAGGAAAGGAAACAGCTTTTCGATGTACCATGACAGTGACGGTGACGGTGATGGTAATGATAATGGAGGTGAAGATCACGACGATACCGAGCGGTCTGGTGTCACTGCTGTCAACAGCGGCGGGCGTCTGATCGTTGAAGAAGAAAACGCGGTCGATGAGAAACTACGTCCGCTGCTGATGCCAGGCGACGAGATCATGGACATTTACGACTGTTTGCGAATCGACGGTATGGATTCATGTCCCGGAGTCTTCATCCTCTGCAATGAACACGCGTACATCGTCGACAACTATCAGCGATTGGTGACGACTCAGCAGCACGTTGCGGCGGCAGGCAGAACGACTGAGCTCGATCTGATTGGCGGTAGCGAGAGTAACTCCCAAATCAGAGTTGTAGAGATCTCGAGAGGGGCTACGACTCGCCTCGAGCGGGGCTTGAGCCTGCATCACCATCACAGCAGTCAAATTTCGAGTGAGGGCGGCGGCGTATTCGGAGGACAAATGCTCAACCCCCACACTCCTAGCAACCACTCGTCCTCGTTCATGCTCACCCGGTCCAGCTTCACACACCAGTGCCGATTCTGGTCCTACGACGACATTGTGGAGCTGCATAAGCGACGATACCAGCTGCGCCACGTGGCAATCGAGATCTTTGCCCACGACGGGAGAAACTATCTGGTGCGTTTTCGATTGCGGTGGCATTGACCTCGACATTCACTCATATCCTGACTAGCTTATGTTCTTTCTTGTGTTGTTTGTAGATCACGTTCGAGTCGAATCAGCAGCGCGAAAATGTGTTCCACTCACTATTGAACAAGTGTCCAAATGTGCGAGGAGCAGCAAGTGGAATGGACCGGTCTGCTGTCGCTGGAGATCTGTATTCTCAGCTGAGGAAGTTGCTGCGAAACAACATGACAGAGCGGTGGATCGGTGGCGAGATCTCCAACTTTGAGTACCTCATGCACCTCAATACGCTCGCAGGGAGGTCCTACAACGACCTCACGCAGTATCCGGTAAGAGGAGCTTGATGATGGCTTTTTAGAGCGACTGACTGAGTATTGTTGTGGTGCTGATAATTTCCCGTGCGTTGTGATGATGCCAACCAGGTTTTCCCGTGGGTCTTGTCGGATTACACTTCGGAAGTGATAGACCTGAACGATCCGAGCGTGTTCAGAGACTTGACAAAACCCATGGGGGCTCTGAACCGGGAAGAAGAGTTTCGAGCACGCTACGATGGGCTGTCTGAGAATCCAGATGCGAGCGATGTGCTGACCTCCAAGCCGTTTCATTATGGGACGCACTACTCATCTGCGGCGATCGTGCTCTACTACTTGATGCGTATCGAGCCGTTCACGACACATCTGTTGCACTTACAGGGCGGGAAGTACGATCACGCGGATCGCTTGTTCTCTAGCGTTCATGGGGCGTGGAAGAGCGCTGCAGGGATCGAAAACGCGCAGAATGGGACCCAGGACGTGAAAGAGTTGATCCCCGAGTTCTTCTACTTGCCAGTGTTTCTCAAGAACATCAACGAGATCGAGTTTGGGCGAGACCAGAACGGCACAAGCGTGAGTGACGTAGGGCTTCCGCCTTGGGCACATGGATCAGCAAAGGAGTTTGTTCGCATCAATCGCGAAGCACTCGAGAGCAGCTTTGTGTCCTCAAATCTTCACCACTGGATCGATCTGATCTTTGGATACAAGCAGCAGGGAGCTGCAGCAGTGGATGCGTGCAATGTATTTTACCACCTCACGTATGAAGGCGCAGTGGACCTCGAGATGATTTCGGATGCAGCGATGAAGCGCGCGATCGTCGACCAGATCAACGAGTTTGGACAGACGCCGTCCCAGCTCTTCAAGACGCCGCACCCAGCGAAGACTCGGATCTCGCCACTGAATGGAGGAGCGATGAGTTCGGCAAACTCACTCGGACCGAATTCTTTCAGCAATGACAACCGAGCGTACGCTACAATGAACAGCAGCGGACCAAGTGACCAAGCGATAACCTCTTCATCTTCGCTAAGCGCGACATTTTCTGCTGCGTCACCGTTGACAAGTCGAGCGGCACTCGCAAGTTCTTTCATCGGTGCCATGGAGAGCAGCGAGCTCATGAACCGAGTGCAAACCATCCTGTCCAACACTGGACTTGGTGGCAACACGGACGACACAACTCGGATCCTCGACGAAGCCGCACTGCTACACCAAGAGCCGAAGCGCGAAGTCTCGATGAATCCGCTCTTATCGTCGTATCGCGGACACCAACACGCGTACACAGGACTAGCTCCATTGCGCACGCGACAGCTGAGCTCGGGAATGTACGCCGCAAGCATCCAGCAAGTGAGCATGACAACCGGGTCTGTGGCGAGAGAAGAGAGAGCGGCTGCAGTGGGCGACAAGTGCTTGCTGATCCCGCCTCGCAACAACGAGTTCCTCGCCTGGGGGTTCCAGGATCGGTCGCTCAAGGTCTTGTCAGTCGGCGCGTGTGAAGTTGGGAGCGGTGGCGAGTCGAAAGTGATCGCGTCCTGCGAAGTGATGGTCGAAGTGAATGTCGCGTGCATCACGTCAGACGGACGGACGATTGTCACGGGAGGGGCGACGTCGCCAGTGATTCGCATCTGGGAATTTAGCTCGAAGAAGACGGCGAGCTCTTCTTCCCCAATGACTGCAAATCGACGTCGGGCGTACACGATGGGCTTGCACACTGCTGGTCAGAGTGCGCGCTCAATGACTGCACTTGCCACACTTGTGACACCAGCTCATCATCGAACAGTCACAGCGTTGCATGCGTGTCGAGCCTACAGCATTGCTGTGAGCGGCTGCTCCGGTGGTGTCATTGTCATGTGGGACTTGAACCGAATGCGGTACATGTTCACGTTGCCCTCGTTCATCCGTCTTCGTCAGTATCCAAACAGCAGCGACAAGCTGTCTGAAGGTTCTTTTTTGAGAGCGCCACCCGAGTTCACCAGCATCAGTAGCATTTGCATCAACGAAGTGAGCGGAGACATCGTCGTCGCGTCCGGCGCGCGCTTTGGAGTCTACGACGTGAACGGCAACTTGCTCGTGCGGCTCTGCTACGACGCGCTCCAGCTTGACGCGGCGTTTCCTCGGTCGCAGATCACCTCTTTGGCGGTGAACCGCAGCCAGAAGTCTGAGTGGAGCAAGGAGAAAGCGGTAATCACGGGTCATGCAGACGGCGTGCTCTGCATCTGGGCGTACTCGCAGTCTGGCTATGGGGACGACGGGTGGAGCATTGAACTGAAGAGCCGCCACGTCGTTTCAACATCCACAGCAAGCTCGCCGACAGCGTCGCGCAGCCCAGTGACTGCGGTTTTCCTCACAGCCGACGAGCGCAAGCTCTATACTGGCACCAGCGATGGTCTGCTGTCCGTGTGGACTCCGAAGGCACCTCCAGCGCACTCGCAGCTGTCGTAACTGGTCCAGGTAAGCATAGCTGAGCGCGTCGGCAGCAGCGCCACTGTCAATCCGTCAGACGAAAAAGCACAGCGTCTTCCGTGTGGTGGTGAACCCCGACGCATCGTCCGAGATCAACTTCAAAGAGCTCGCGCGCAACCTCGCGTCCAACCTTGCCCACTCGCAATATCTGAATCACGAACCCGTAGCGAAATGGTACAGGTACATCACTCACTCACTCACTCATATCAGTCAAATATCACAAATCCGAATTCTTTCTCAAACATCTTCAACTTGAATCCTTCAAGACGCCTCGCTGCCTCGGCACGCTTCACGCCTCCGGCAATGAAGCGATCCGCTTTGCTCGTACAAGGTCGGCATCATGATCTCGTTCTCTCTTCTCGCGCGAGGAGAGTGAGAGAAGACTCATTCGCCTCTGGATGAGCTCGAAAAAAGTACTCTGGTGTGGCGAATCGTGCTTGCTGTTGCTGGCAAATTGAATTGTGATTGATCAGAGTTTGCCGGTCCTGAGCCACTTGGCTTCGACGAGAAACTGCTAGTGCTAGTGCCGACCTCCGGCAAGCTTCCTTGCTACATGTAAATG
>JAADVN010000715.1:0-14174 GCA_023335535.1 Globisporangium spinosum | reverse complement strand
TTTGAAATCAAATACTCATATTACACAAATATCCTCTCAGACGTTATACAAAAAAACATATGTTTAGTGGGCGGTGTTTTGTGAGATCCCTGTATTTTGATTTCACTATAGAGTGGGCAAATTTATACAAAATAAATTCGATCTGGATCACATCTTGATTTCACTATGAGGATGGCCAAACCCTGTCAATAGACAGTCACAAGCATTCCCGCATCTCGTGCAATGTACGCAGATCTGACAGCTCTGATACCGTTTCTTCACGACCTCTCGAGGGATCAACTTTGCTTCTCTCCATCTCCACGCTCCTTTCTCTTGTCTGCCAGCAGCGCTTATATACACACACGAGAAGAACTCGCCGTCGTCCGCCAAGACCAACCCGAGTAGCAGCAAGGCCACGCGCAACACGAAGCGCGACGTGAACGGGGAGCCTCGCGGACACGGGCTCTCGGCATGTTCTCGATCTCCAACTCGAGTTGCAAGGTCAACAGCACAGCCCAGGGCGGCAGCTCCAAGCCGGCGCGTGTGTTGTGTCCCTCGAGGGGCAGACGTGACTCCGTTGGTCACCGAGTGGTATCACCTCACCCAACATAAATGAAGCGCTGGTGGGATCACTTCATCCGTCACAGATCCGTTCGTTGCTCCTGTGCGATCCCTCCGCACAAACACTGGGACGAGGCCCAAGCGCTTGACAGGCACCAAGCGCCTCGAAACTGGCTCACTCGCTCGCGATCCATATCACAGCAAGACCCTTTGCAACAGCGGTACACGCAATCACTCTCTATTATCTCGCAGTGTTTACACGCGCAAATGCGCACTCAAGGCGCGCGTATAGGAAGGAGTGATGAGGGAGTGGAGTACAAATGTGGCTACTCTTGCTCCTTGATGTGTACAGCGGGAAACCTGACGGATGCAGCAAGCTCCGTCCAGTGTGTTGTGGTTCTGCTGATTTACCTGCTTCCCACTCAAGAAGCTGGCACCACCAGTCGATTTCTGAAGCGGGAGAAACCCAAAATCGTAGTCCGATGACCCATCTAAGTTTGCTCGTGTAACTGCCAGTTCTATCAAACAACAAACAGTGCATACTTCGTTAATCTGTGTGAGTTGCGAGCCAACGCCTGAACTAGTGGCATGATTCAACGCCTCTCTCGATTGCACGTTTAGAAATGTATTTGTATCGCTAAATTAGCCTTACTATTTGCCAGCGATCGCCCATGAGCTGCAGACTGGCACACCCCAGCAACCCTCCAGAGATCCTAAACTGTGTTGTTGCAATTTGGTCCCATTACTTCTGCGCTTTGCGTGCAGATCTGGAGCAAGCAAGAAGACGTTAAAAGCTAGCAGCGCATCTCGCACGAGTTCAGCAGGATGCGGTGCACACGTAGCCACATGCACCTGCTGACTCCTTCGCAGAACCACTCATCTGCACCAGCAGAACGGGGCCAGCGTGACATCGGAGCAGTGCGGCTCGCCGTTGGTCAACGCGCTGATCAATTTCCCGAGTCGCTCACATTGCGCGCTCTGATTGGTGGCTGATTCGACCCACTCTTTTTCCCCAAAATAACCCGTCTGAGTCACTACTCGGTGGTCCTTAATGCGAGTGTCCTTATATATTCAGCGCTGTCCTTGTTTCATACAAACAGCAAATCAGCAAGGATACGCCCAAACTAGTGTTTTGGGCGTGTCCTTGCTGACCTGCAGTTTGTATGAAACATGGACACTGTCGTGCTCCTCCAATCATCTTTTTCTCCACTCGAGATTTTCACGAATCACCTTGTCCGATTGTATTCGAATTCACCTAAAGTAGATAATTTAGGCAGCCTAAAACAACTCACCTACCCCGCTTGGGAATCCGAAATTGCACATTTTCAGCTAATCATACTACTGGATTCAAAACTCTGAGTTCTGATTTGCTGAAAAAAGGAAGGGGCAATGAGTCGCTCACATTGCGCACTCTGATTGGTGGTTTCGTACCACGGAGACTAGGGCTGATAGATTGGTTCTGGCCGACCATTCGCTGAAACCAGAGGCTTGTCTGCTTTTATGGCCAATCAGCAGCAGTAACCCATATCGTACTTTATCGGGTTCAGAACACGTGAGCCCTTTTACGAGCTGCGGGTGGTGGCACTTTCACAGCAGCTCATCATGGCCATGAGTAAGGCGCAGCTGGAAATGTATTTTCCTCCAAGGTGCTTGCGCATAAACCTCCTCTCATGGCGCAGCCGAGGCGCGTTCCAGACCCACGCACGTAGCCTCATTCCGCAATTCGCCCACTACAACGCACCTGCAGCCAGTGCACCGCCAGCAGGACCCGTGAGCGAAGATGGCGACCGCGACGACCAAGCGCCTGGTGCTTCAGTTGCTCGGTGCACTTGTGCTGCTCTCACACGTTGCGCATGCCTCAGTAGCATTGTCACACGAGTCCCAGCAAGCGTCTGCGCTGTCTGCGGCACAGTCCCATGAAGCGCCGCTCCAAGACCTCGTCGGCTTCCGCTGCGAGCGCCAATCCGACTGCGGCTACCTGCCCAGCCTCGCGTGCATTCAAGGGTGAGACAGTTTTGCATGAGTAACATTGGTGGTGTTTTCTCAAAGTGATCACAGTGGTCGATAATGCGCTGATGGCATTTTTCACACTCTCTTGCCATGCTATTTTCTGCCATCAGCGTCTGCGAGTACTGCCGCCAGGACAGCGACTGCGTCAAGCACGCGGGCGACCACTCGAAGCGCTGCCGCCCGTTCCAGTCCGAGAGCCCGCTCACACTGGAGCTCGTGACCACGCTGGGCAAGAGCTCGCGCGGCGAGAGCGTCGATGCCGCGTTCTGCGTCGAGAAAGACCTCTTCGACCCGTTCACGCTCAGCGACGTGGCGGCCACTCTTGTCGCGTTCGTGTCGACAGCACTTGGTTCCGGTTGCGGCATCGGGGGCGGCGGACTGCTCGTGCCGGGCTTCATCTTCGTTATCGGCCTGAGCCCCAAGCACGCGATCCCTCTCTCGAAAGCCACGATTTTCGGCAACGCCGTCGCAATCTACATCTTCAACTACCGCCGCAAGCACCCGAGTACGTTGGATGTATGTATAGGAAGTACATTGGAGCTCTTCGCTTGGCGACTAATTTGACTGTTGGCTGTTATGCGTACCACAGCAAAGCCGCATATGCCGATCATCAACTATGCGGTGGCGGCGATCATGGAACCGACGACACTCATCGGCGCGATCTTCGGCGTGATGATGAACCACATTTTCCCCAACTGGCTCATCCTCGTGCTCCTGATCACGCTGCTCTCGTTCATCACGTACAAGACGTACCTCAAGGGTGGTCAGGTACGTTGCCGTTTGCGCATTTGCTTCTGCTGGTTGTGTACACGAAGCTCACGAATGGCTCCGGATTGCATTCTGCTGCTGTAGATCCGCAAGAAAGAGACCAAGAAGAACAAGGAGCTCGTCAAGTCGGCACTGAAGGGCCGACCGAGCGGCGGGGGTCGAGGTCGCCGATGGTCGATCTACAGAGTACGCTCGTACCCTTTCAGGCCGGCTATTAGGCTCATCCACCTTTCGTGATACTTAACGCTGTTCTATGTTATTCAATTCTGTCGATAACAGCAATTCGACGTGAAGATCGCGGCGAAGCGTTGGCTCGCGATCACGCGACGCAACAAGAAGCTGCGAGCCGAGCGCGCAGAGGACGAGAAGGACTTTGAGTCCCTGCCTCCACTGCGCCAGCGACGTCTGAATGACGATGGCAATGCGACCTCCAGGCTCTTGCAAGAGAAAGCGAACTTTGGCACTTTCACCCATTGTGAGTGTGTTTGTGTAGTCCTTTGCGTGAGGTTTGCTATTGAGCCAATGAGTACCAACTGATGTTACGCTCTTTCCTCAACCACAGCTGTTGACGACGATGCACTGGCGACAACTCGCCACGCAATCGAGAGACGCGAAGCCAACGTCTTCCCGCTGAAGCTCATCGTGCCGTTGGTCATCGCCTGGCTCGTCGTGTTCTTCCAAGCGCTTTTGCGCGGCGGTCATGGCTCGGGCAGCATCATCGGCGTGCAGTGCAATTCGACAGGCTACTGGTTGCTCACGCTCCTGCCGCCGGGCATCCTCGTGGGCATCACGTTGTGGATCGGGCATCACTTGCGTCTCGAGAACCGTCTGAAGGTGCTGAGCGATTACAATTTCGTCGAGGGCGACATCCACTGGACCAAGCGCCGCGTGCTTGTCTTCCCGGCGTATTGCGTGATCGCGGGTATCGCGGCGGGTCTGCTGGGCATCGGCGGCGGCATGGTGAAGGGCCCCGTGATGCTCGAGATGGGCATCCTGCCACCCGTGCAGTCGGCGACCGCGAGCTTCATGATCCTCTTCACGGCGTCTTCCACGACGCTGCAGTTTGCGATCGCGGGCCAGTTCCCAGGCTCGCTCCAGTACGACTACGTGACGTGGTTCGCGTTCGTGGGCTTCCTCGGCGGGCTCTGCGGCCAGAAAGTGGTCGCGTACCTGGTCAAGAAGTACAAGCGCGAGTCCATCGTGGTGTACATTTTGGCGCTCACGATCGGGCTGTCGGCGGTGGCCATGGGCGTCATCGGCGCCAAGTCCACGCTCAAGGACATTGAGAAGGGCGTGCATTTGGGCTTCCACGGCATCTGCGATAGCGAATAGCATGGTAGCAGCTCCAGATCATCGACATTTTACCTTTTCAATTACACTTTTCATTTTCATACATTGTGACACTTCATTACATTGTACATTAGATTTATAAGTATAGGAAAGCGAGGTGGCAACTTACAAGTCCTGCTCGATCACTGTATGGCGCTCCTCCTTGATCGACGGCAGTGTCCGGCAGCTGCGGAAGTTGGAGCTGCGGATGTTGATGAGCTTGTAGGACACTGGCGGCATCGGCACGTGTACCTGGGAGCTCGAGAGCGGCGGCAACGGGAGCGGCTGAGAGACTGGTGCAGGTGGCGGTGGTGGTGGTTGCGCCACTCTCTTTGGCTCGAGTTGACGCACTTGGTACGCATCGCGAACTTTCTGTTCGACTACCGGGTCGTGGAACGTGCCGTCAAAGTCCGCGAACGGGTCACCATCCGAGTTGCTGCTCGTGTTGGACTTGATGTACGGGTGGATGACCTCGTCGCCGCCTTTCATGGCGTACCAGCGCTCATCTTCATTCTCGGAGGAGACTGGCGGCGAGGACGAGCTCCACGTGAGGTCTCCGGAGCTTCGCCGTCGTTCGTACTTGTCACTCTCGCCGCTGGAGACGCGTCGCTCAATCTTGCGCTCTTCTGCTTCTCTTGCAAACTGCAAGAGGGCATAGCCGTCCATGGTCTGACGGTTCGGGTTGTAGCGCTGGTACGCGGCCTCATCCGACTCGTTGGAGAACGGCATGCCGTAGCTCAGCAGCGAGTCCTTTTTGCCCGAGGCATGTATCCACGTACTGCTTCTGCGCTCGAGGTCGTTCTCGTCGTACTCGCTCATCACTTCGGTCTCGGTGAGTGATCCGCGGTGGTAGCTGCGTGGGGCTTGCAACATCGCAAAGTCACCCAGGCTCGATCTGGACGAGCGCGAGCTGTTGTTGCTCAGGTTGTACGACGACTTGTGCACCTGCTCCGGGTTTGAGTTGTACTCTGGCAGGCAGCTTGTGAGCAGCACGAGCACGTGCGCCTGGCGGTGCTTCCTGGCGCAGTCGATGGCAAAGTCCATCATGTCGGCGGTGGCGATCATGTTGGCGAGCAGCGCCTCGACGCACTCGTAGTGACCGTACTTACTGGCGATTGAGAGCAGCGAGTGACCGCCGAACTCGTAGCTGCGCCATCCGACGGGGTTCTGGCGGATGAGGAACGACAGGATCTCGTGTTGTCCGCTCTCAGCCGCGATGAAGATCGGTGACGGGATCCTGGCACCTGCAGACAGCTCGTCTTGGTCGCGAACGGAGTACGCGGAGGGCACGTTGCGCTGGTGCAGACGCAGGAATGCCTTCCAGTGGCCGTTGCGGATCACCATGTAGTACATCTGCGGCCCCCAGAGCGACAGCAGCGCGCGCTGGTGGAAGAACCAGTCGAGCAGCAGGTTGATGATGTGCGCGTCGCCCTGCTGGCACGCGAGCAGCAGCGCGTTGAGCTGCTGAAGCTTGTCCTGCTCGCTGCGCCACACGGGCGACGCGCCCTGCTCCAGCAGTTCCGCGACCTGGCGCGGCTTGCTCTGCGTCACGGCGCGCCGCAGCTTCTGGTCGAGGTCGTCCTTGCCGAAGATGCGGCGAATCATGTTCTTCACCTTGGCCATGGCTATTTCCCGCTTTCTTGTAAGCTTGTCTGTGCGTGTGCGTTGTTCTGGTGTCTTGCGGAAGTCGCGTCCAAAGAAGAAATGGAAGGCATGGAATGGAATGGGAATGGCATGAGAGGGTGATGCGCCAGCACTTGGATCCATATTCCCCCAGTCACTCACTGCACACAGCAATACAGTGTGGCAGGTGGCAACTGGGAACTGTGACATCCATCAAACGACGCGCGCTCGTTTGCAACGCGAAAATGGTTGCAAGAGGGTGCGTTTGTATGGGGTTTTGTATGGCGCAGGCAGGCGGCAAGCGTCGCGCGAGGGATGCCATTTGCGGCTCTGGATGGATACATCACCCAGCTGGTGCTGATGTGGTTGGTGTTCGTCTCTGCCGCTTTTTGGATTTTGCATACTCAACTCAAGTCAAAAGGGCGGACCAACTCAAGATGGGGATGGGCAAAGCATTACACATTGGGCCGATTGTAAGAGCACTAGGATAAGAGCGTTTCATTATAAGAATATTTTCGTTTATAAGAGCATGAAGTCAGCCTACAGAGCCATGTGATGTGGCCAACTAAACCATGACTTGATAGGCTACCAACAATCGATCTATGGCGCACGTGCAGCCTTCGTATGGGGCTGCGTCTTCTTCTTCTCCTTGCTAGTCGCAGCAGTTCTGCTGCTTCCTAGCAGCATGTGGCGCAGGATCGCGTTGCCCTGCAGCATCGCGGGCAGCGTGTACGTTACGGTGCCCGTGAAGAGCGCGACGTCGAGCAGCGTGCGGATCAGACCCGATCCCTGCTGCAGCCAGCACATTCTGCGCGTGACCACAGACCCCAGACTCACCAGCGCGTACGACACGAGGATTACGCCGATGGGCCGTCGTCGCGCCGGCGCCTCAAAGAGGATCGACAGCGCTGGTATCGCCCCGCAGAAGAGGAACTGCAGCTTGCGCCACGCGACCGAGCGGTCGCCGATGCTGCTCGTGTGACAGCTCACGGTCCAGCCGATGCCGATGAATCCGATAAAGTACATCGCGGAGCGCGTGAGCTTGGTGAAGAACTTGGCGAGCATCTCCGAGAGTGGCGTCGCGCGCGCTTTCGGGTAGCGCAGCGAGATCAACCACGACGTCAAGTGCACGGGCAGGTACACGCGGTAGCCGAGCGCCACGACGCGCTTCATGAAGCCCGGGAAGAGGTACTTGTTGCACTCGAGCCCCGGGTGGCGCAGACTGCACGTGCTCGGGTTGAGTCCCTCTCGGTACTGCTCTTGCAGACGGCCAGCGCCCTCGGGAGACACGAGCGTGTACTTCATGATCAGCTTTAGGTGCGATGGCTCGTATGACTCCGGGTGGAAGAACCCAGAGTACATGATCCAGCCGCCCGACAGCATGAACACCAGCAGCTCTGTATCAAGATACAGGTTTGGTAAATAGTCCACCCGTCAGCACAACTAGCACAGCGTTTAATCTAGCAGCTTATACAATGCGTTACCTAGTGGTGCAAGGCGGGCGAGCTCCGGGTACTTAGCTAAGTGGTTTCGGAACCACAGGCTCGCTGTGTTCGTCGAGAGCAGCGAAATGATCGCCGACCGGCTCGATGGGTCGATACACAGCACACCCAACACAGACGCGGCGATCGACGCTCGCCTGGTGATTGCGGTCGTGGTCTTGGTATCATCCTGTGTCTTCTGTGAACCCCCGAGGCGCTGCTGTTGACGCTTCTCGAGCCGCTCTCCCAGACGATGCACGAACCGATACACCGCTGCAAGAACAATGCCAGCAACAACAGTACTGTGAGGAATGGCAAGCACACTCGCGTGTTCAACCCCAGGGGGTTGTTCATCACACACACACACACACACACACACGCACGCACCGACAAACACGGACACGGCGGTGACGCTGCGCGAGGGCACCGCCACGTCCAGCTCTTGAAACGCGCGCCGCCAGCGCAGCAGCAGCAGCGACAGCAGCGCGCCGCGGTTCTTCATGGTGTTCGTCAGCAGCGCCAGCACGGCGAGCGTGGCGGCCCCTCCGCGCGTCGCGTGCTCGGCCGGGTGCGCCATGTCCGCCACTTCCATCATCTCGATCAAATCGTCTTGTGGCCAAGTTTTCGAGACATTTTTCTGACAGGGGAGTGAAAATGCCTGCTTTGTGTCTGAAGTTTACTGTCGCACTTTGATTAGGAGGATTATGATGGCACTATTTGGTTGACGGACATGTCGTTAAAGAGGGGAGTGACGAAAATGTAGCCATGTCCAGTTCAGCCAACATTCAACTTTGGAGGATTCTTTGGGCAGCATCACATGCCAATGGACCAACCAGCTGTGGAGACGACGTGTGTCTCTTAGCGAGAGCTTACGATGTATTGGAAATAAAAAAGTGAAAGCACTCGCTCTTGGATCTATTTGTACTCGACGGGCTGCATATACGTCGGGCCAAACATGTACTCGAGGTACTTCTCTGTCTCGGCGGGGCACTTGAGCGCGTGCTTGGCGAAGCGGCAGTCCCTGAGGGGGCAGATCCAGTTGCACGGCAGCTTGAGCTCCCAGCGCGTCGCCTCAAGCTTCGGATACTTGGCGCAATTGATGAACGCTCCAGCGGGGAGCGGACCCACCCACTCGTTGCCGTCCTTGTCCACCGAGTCGTTGTACACGAAGACGTCCAGGTACAGCGCCGACTCGCGGTGAATCACGTGGACGGGCAGCTCAATGTACCGCGCCCCTTTCGGGTGGACGCCGCTGCCAAACACCTGCATGTAGTACCCGAGTGGGAACTGGATCGGTGTGCGCTTGATCTTCTCGTATCCGACGGCGTCGATCGCCATGTCCGAGTCGATGTCGTACGGGGTCACGGACTTGTAGCGATGCGCGCCGAGCAGCGAACCGCTGTCCAGGAAGTGCGTGGTGTTGTGCTTTGTGGACACGATCGAAGCGGTTAGCACGAGATCGATGAGAATCTGTCGCAGGCGGATGCGAGATACACAGATCGGGCTTGATGAAGAGCTTCTCCAGGTGGTGCGGGCGGAGCTTCATGCACGTCTCGTTGTACTTGTACTTGAGTGCCAGGTCCATGGCGCTTGGAATATCTTCCTCGTTCACGGGAACGCTCGCGCCAGCCGTTGTATTTTCTGAGAGCTGTTCAGCGCCCTCTATTATTTCCTTCAGTGTTTCAGCCTCGCGCAGGTTGGGCAGTTTCACGCGCAGCAGCGCTTGCGAGGTTGTCAAGTGCTGCGTCTGGTTGAGCATCCAGAGCTGCACGCTGAGAATCAGCAGTGTCGAGCAGATCCAGGCCGCCTTGAGCGAGATGACGCTGCTCCACATCGATCGCTTCGACGCAGCCTCCATGTCGGGATGGTCACTTTGAGCTAATTCTGTCTTCTTCGAGAGTGCGCTGCGCTTGGGGGGCGGTGGACTCAAACTCTAGTCTCGTCTCGTCAGAGAAATGCGCCTTTGTAGGATCCAAATGCAGTCTGAGGGTCGCTGGCACGGCCATTAATCATTTCTATCTCGGCGCCTCAACCATTATCTTTGGCTCCATACGTCTGGTCTGATCTGATCTGCTCTATCTATTGCTCCTGGCCACCTGCGTTAGCCAAGGGTGTGTTCCTTTTCCAGCATCTGAAACGGACCAAGCAACACGATTTCCGGGAAGAAGATATAGATATGGTATTGTTGTTCCAAGATCAAAGGTCTGCCGTTTGGGAGATTAACAATCTGGACAGTGGCGTTATCATCAATCCGAAGACAACGTTCGTTGTCTCCTTCTCTCTCAGAGAAGGGATAGAGTAAATCGATAGGAGATAGGAAGTGAGGGGTGGTAGTTCGACGGCGACAGTGTGTTTATGAGCAGGTCCAATGAGCTGGAGTTGTTAAATGTCATTGGTTGCCGAACGCGTGTAGGTGTCCACAAGACGCGTCGCACTGCAACGCTGGACTTGACTGTTACGCACCAAACGCCGCGCTCTTCTCTGTGACTGGGATCGTGCTCAGAAGAAAGAACAAAGGGATCAGAGAGAAAAAGTTCTGAGGGGTCTCTTTTTTATTGTCTCTCTGCAGTTCCGTTGCTTTGGAATAGTAGTGAATCTGACGCCCATCTTGGCTTTGTTTTCTCCAGGACTCGATTTGCGTACAGTGGTTGGTTTTGAGCAGAGTCTAGTGCTCTGTCTACTGGCCCATGGGCGACACAACTCTGCACCAAAGCTGCCGCGTGCTGTTTAAGTCGACAATGTTGGTCGGTATGCTGAGTTGTTGGACCGGTGGCAGCTCACTAAGTGTCACAAGTTTATGAGGTTCATCACAGATGGGATCATGGACGCAAAGCCTTTGTGACACTCTCAAACGTCACGTGAAGCCATGTCAACTGCTGGGTGCATTATCTGATGCGGTATCAGATGTATCCTGATTCATGGTTTCAATCAGTCTGATTCATTCCAGGGATTCTGATGGGCATCTCTGGTACTTTAGAAGCAAAAATGATCCAAGCACTGCGCGAGTACGAGCGCCTGCTTGTGCACAATGAGCGCTTCGCGCTGGCCGACGCCATTCTGAGCATCCAGGCGATCGCGCAGGCGCTTGCAGATGCTCAGAACGTGCTGGCGGCGCACACGAGCTTGAGCAGCACCAGCGGCACCAGCAGCAGCAAGTCGACGGGCTCCAGTCGGCACCACACGCTTGCGAGTGGCAAGAAGCCCACATTCCAGGACGTCATAGACACTGTCGCGCGACGCGCCAAGCACGTAGAGTCCCAGATACCGGTCTTCCTGGGCGAGAACGTACGTGCGGGCGTGTGTTTAGAGCTAGTGTAATAGCTTGATTGATCTGGCTACCAGGTGACTAAACGACTGCGGGAATCAATTCATAGGAGCTGCTCGCGCTTGCGCAGACGCTGAAGGAGTTCGTGCAGATGCCGGAGGTCGAGGCGTTCTGGGATCTAAAGCTGGATACGCGCGAGAAAAGCGCGGTGGCCGCGCTCTCAGAGCTCATGCATCGTCTGAAAACGCATCACGAGGCGCTGAGTGCGGCGATGGAGGCGACCACCGTGGTCTCCAAGCACCTCACTGCCAAGCGCAATGTACTCGTTGATTCATGAATGTGTGTGTTGTATGCGTTTGACTATTGACTTGTAACTTGTATCGTTTTCGCAGCACCTGGCCAAGCTCGTGGACGACGCGGTCGAGATCTTTGAGAACTCGCACTCGAAGCGCCTGCTTAAGTGCCAGAACCAGATCGAAGAGCTCGTGGAGGGGTACAAGAGCGCACTGACAGGTACGTAAGTATCAGCCTGCTCACAGTCTGTTTCTCTGTCTCTCTTCGGCTGATATGTGTGATACTTAATTCATTCGATTTGGCACCAGCGCGTCCCCTCTGCGACGCCAAGCAGCTCGAGTTCGAGATCAAGTCCATGGAGACGTCCATGTCGACGGTGCTGCTGCCGCACTTTGAGATCTGCAGGACCATCACGACCGCGTGCGTGCGTGTGCGTGGGGGTAGCCCATGCGTTGTGTGAAGGCTTATGCTTGCTGATACTCGTCAATGTGCTGCTACTTATGAAGAAATGCGCAGGTGGGAGGGACCGCGGGTTTTGAGAAAGAGGAGCGCGTCCAGATCAACGCGTTCGTGCAGAATACCATGAAACTCAAGGACCACAGCGCCGGCTTTGGCAGGTTTTGCGTGCATCGCTTCGGTACTGTTTGTTTCCCATACGAGGCCGCACTCCCTCACTTGGCCGTGTTGTTTGTCGTGGTACTTAGCGTCCTGAGCGACTCGAGTGCATTCGTGACCGGGCTGAAGCTCTTCGAGAAAGCAGCGAGCAAGGTATCACGTCGCCTAAGACTTCAAACCTGCTACTGTCTGTCTCGTGATGCAAGAATATGATACTCATGAACGTATCACGTGACGCTGCAGGACGCGTTCTCAGTCTACTCCAGCGCGCTCAAGCTCCAGTTTCGCGAGTCATTGGACGAAGAGCTCTTCCAGGCCTACGTGCAGGACTGGAAAGCCAAAAAGCTCAAGCTCAAGGTAACTGAAAGTAGTATCATGTTTGCCTGTTGGTCACTCCTCAACGTGTTCACCTTTTTTGCTCATTGACCAATTTCTCCTGTCATAGAGCCTCAAAAGCAGCTCGGAGTATCTCGCAGCCAACCATTCGCTGACGGAACTCAAGGCGCGAATTCTCAAACTCGAAGCCCGCATCCAGAAAAGGTGATGTTTCGTTCACTTGAATCTCTCTTTTTTGGCCATTATATGCTGACCATTCTTGGAAATCTTTCTCTCTCAGTAAGGAAACATCCTCGACAGACGACCCCACGCGAGAACTTTTGGTTCACGAGGTACTTCGCGTTCGTTCTGCTTTCTTGATGCTCCATTGTCGTCTTCGTCTGTCGAGCTCGGTCTGCCAAAGCCTGACGGTCTGATGGCGTTTCTTTCCTGTATTCTCTGGTTTCAGATGAGCCTTCTGTTCAAAGAGGAAGGCGGGACGATGAGCCTCTCGTTCGCATTTGCTGCGTCTCCCTTGACTGAGAGCGGCCACTGAGTTCCTTCGTTCGTGATCTTTGAGTCTTGAACACACAAATAGTCTACTCTGTAATCGTACGCGAGCTCTTTTTCCTTGCGAGAAACTGGTTCTTTGTTGCGTTCTTTGCGTTTGCGTTGGTGTCTTCCATGAGCGCCGCGATCGCCAGCGCCGCGCAGTTGCTCGTCACCTCAAACTGGGAAAGCCAGCAGTTGTTGTAGCTGAGACAGAGTCGCGCGAGCCGCTTGGCATTCGCTGACGACACGCTCGCCGCCTCAAACTCGCGTAGATGCAGCTGCTCGACCGCCAGGTTGTTGTAGCAAACCGCCGCCAGGCAGATCTTCTGCGCCGACGCGCCATCGCCGTTTTCACCCTGCTCTTCCAGCTTGTTCTCCTCGATCATCTCGAGGATGCTCGCCATGTAGCTCATCGCGTCCTGGTGTTTGAGCTGGAACGAGAGCGGGTTCGCGATGTGGAGTCGGCACTTCGCCAGGTGGGACCAGTTGCTCTGCTTGGAGTGGATCTCGTGCGCTTTCAGGATGTACTGAAGTCCGGCATGCGGTTTCTGCTTGCGGCAGTAGTAGTGGGCGTATGTGTCGTACTGGTACGCAATGAGCTCGAACCGCGTGATGTCGTCCACCGAGATCGAGTTGTGGATCAGCTGCTTCGTCTGCTTGATCAGTTGAAGTGCTGGCGCGAACTTCTTGTAGTCGATGCAGCGACTCACAAACGCGTTGCACGCGATCACGAGCTGCTTCCGGGACATCGACCCCTCTCGCGCGTACGAGCGAGATCAAAAGCGACTTTAACGTAGCCATACAGACGCTGAACTGCTGCTTGGCCTCCACGCGCCGCACTTCCTAACAGAGGCGATGCTCGCACATTGCGATTGGAGACGTGCGTTTCTGAGGCTGCCCAGGATGCCCAGCACTGGACTGATGTTGGGACTGCAAATCTGTGAAGCCTTGGGTGAGAGCGCGCCACACAGCCTTGGCGGCGCCGGTGCCAGCAAACCAGATCGGTCGCGGCACTTTCGGCATGTTGATGACCACTTTGCCATTCTGCAGTCGTTGTGAAGGCTCTCACGAGTTGTGAACACTCGCAGTTGGCACACGTGGTCGAGTGGTGCCTGGAAGAGCTGCCGAGCCGCTTCTAGGGTTGCTGAGAGCTGGCAACGAGCATGGTGATGTCATGGACCGCCCTTTGTTGCTGCAACCAGTTGCTTTACTGCCACCCGAGCCAGGTCTTGAGCGATGGGTTGCGCCACGGCTTCCACCACCACGCTCTGCTGGATTGGAAGTGTGGCTGGCTCCACTTCCAATTCCCGCAGCCTTGGCTTTCATAGATGTTGCGTAAATGGTGAGAATCTGACGCGCAAGCTCGTTTTCCCACTCATTTT
>JAADVN010000714.1:0-14184 GCA_023335535.1 Globisporangium spinosum | reverse complement strand
TTCTGCTTGTTAACAACGCAATTGTGTGCTTTACCGTGATAGGGACTCTACATCCGCATCAACATGGAGACTGGCAAGAAAGAAGCCAAGCTCAACTGAGCCACGAGCATCTTCTTGACGACGGGAACCAACAGCACTGTTTTCTTCAATGTGGACCTCCTCATTGTCCATAATATAGCCACGCCATTATGATCAGATACATGCACTTATGGTAATCTGCACACAATGGCTCTCACATGCTTGTCTCTCGCTTAATGTTGGCGCCACGCGGCACGCTCTAAAATGAACCCATTCAATGTTCATTCATTCTCACATGCGTCACAAGAAAAAGAGAAATGGAGCACAACACGAGAGAGTGTCCACGTCACCAGCCTGGCGCCATTCTCGAACATGCGATGTGTTCCGAAGGTCGTCTGAAGGTTGCAGCAGCGAGTCCACACGCCACGTATCTTCTTGCCTTTGAGAGCATTCATTTGCCTCCCATCCGCAGTTGCGAAATTGACACACAAGAACAAACGAACGCACGCACAAGAGAGAGAATTGAAATGACCGACCGATTGCCGACGAGCGCGCGTCTGCGCCGCCGCCACCGCCGCGGCCACAATATGAGGGTCAGCGTGCGTCTGGCGCTGCTAGGCGCGCTCGTGCTGTTTGCGTTTGCAGGCACCGTCGCCGGCGCATCTGCAGCAGCAGGAGGAAGCGGAGGACTGGTCGTGGTGGAGAGTGCTGCTGATGCGAAAGAGACCACTACGGCAGTGCCGCCATCCGTGCCGCAGACAACGAAAGAGCGCATTCCGGAGTTTGTGGCGACTGGCGAGTGGAAGGAGATCTTACCTGGACAGGGCATCCCACGGGTAAGTGCATGTTGCTGTTGTTGTCACTTGTCGATAAAGAGCATGAGGCTAATCGTTGAGTTGATCGCGTTGTTTCCTGTGCGTGTGTGTGTGACTGCAATGTGCAGGGTCTTCACGTGCGACTGAACCTCGAGACCGGGAAGAAAGAGGCGAAGCTGATGGACCCGACGGACACGGAGGTGGACGAAAGCATGCGCTCAGTGGTGGTCGACCAGGATGCGACGGTCACGGTCGCCACTGACATCGATGGCGAAGTTGACACTCTTGTCACGAAGAAAGCAACCTCGCACGTTGCGCCAGTTGATGCTGGGGAAGGTGATACCGCCGACAGTGGTGAGAACGCGGTTGACGAAGCGCCACCAGCGAGAGAGCCTGCGTGGAATCACGAAAAGATCTACGAAGTGCTGCAACAGCTGCCTGAGCCACCGACGCTCAACGATGGCATGGACATCCAGGAAGCGTACACAAAGCTCTCGAAGGAAGAGTTTCGCAAGCGCATCATCAAACTGTGGAAGCAGCGCCAGCAAGACCTGAAAGACGCGATCGGCAGCATGCAGGACGACTCCAAGTACTTGGGCACGCTGCTCGAACAGTTCCGCGACGCCGAGCGCGACGACGATGTGGACGAAATGGTAAACGTGCTGGGAGTGCTCGAGTGGGAAGTGCAGGATCTGGACAAGACCCACGTGTTCAACTTTATCGGCGGCTTCGACATCATCACGAGCTACTTGAACTCGACGATTTTGCCCGTGCGCGCGCACGCTTCGTGGATCGTCGGCAGCGCTGCGAAGAACTACAAGGACGGACAGAACTGGGCGATCGACTCTGGTGCGCTGCCAAAGCTCATTGATTCGCTGGCGCTCGAAGCGTCCTCGAGCAGCGACAATGATGCGAAGCAGCTGAAGGCGGTGCTTGAAGTCAAGAAGAAGGCGCTATACGGCATCTCGTCGCTCATCCTCTTCAACGAGCGCGGCCAGCGGCTTTTTCTGCTGCACAATGGGCCAGAGCTGCTTGCAGGCGTGTTTGACGGCGTGCTCCACCCAACAAACGTGCAACTCAAGGCAAGGATGGCTGTATGCATGCATACAAAGGAGTTCCTCCAGTTTATAAAATGCTGTGTGCAGAGTTGCTAACTTTGGGTGTGATTTACTCACTTTCGTTTTACAGGCTGCGCTGCTCATCCACGACCTGCTCCTGGAAACGGACCTTTCTTCCTCGGAGACCGAACCAAGCGCGAGCGAGTCAAGCCTGAAGCAGATCCAAGCGATTTTCAGATCCACCGAGTGGTGCGAGCGGCTCTCGTCGTTCTTCCTCGAGCACGGGCCGAAACTGCGCCAGCGCCAGGTGCTAGAGATCATGGGGGCGATGCGCAACCAGCTCCCTGCGTGTCGCGCCACGTTCCAGTCTGCGGGCGTGAAGAGCGTCGTCGAAGGCGTCGTGACTGCTTTCTCGCAGGACGAGGAGCTCGAGGCGGACGAGAAGCGCGACATGCTGGCGTTTGTGCACGAGTTTCTGGGCTTCTTGTAGACAGAGAAAAGCAGATTAGAATGACAACGTATAGATGCTGGCTGGTTTGATAAACGGCTTGCTTGTTTTGATATAAATATATAGGAGTGAAAACCAAAATCCATCTTGATGATCAATGCCTAATGCTTTGTGACAAAGCCCCACACTTCGACGCACGCGATGTCGAAGTCCGTCTCGGAGGTCAGTCGTCTGTTTGAGCAGCAACCAGAGCGCCATGTTCATCACGGTTAGCTCACTTCCAACATGGGCAGATAGAGATCATCAAACAAAAAAGCACATACCGATTCATGAATGTGTCGGATTGAGCGCTCGAGCCCCTGGAGAGATCCGAGTTGAGGAACCACGCAAAGCCGCCTCTGGATTTCCAAAATCAACAACACCACAGAGAATTGTCAACGTTAGCATCTTTTTGACCACACAAACACGCATACCGAGTCATAACTTCAATGCAAAACGCTGCAAGCTACGTACCCGCCGCCCATCCCGATCGACTGGTCCGTGCTCAGCATGTACATGGCGTTCTTGCGCGACCACGGGAAGCGCTCGAACCGCGGATGGCACGTGAACACGAACGACTCCCCGTTGCCGTAGTACGAGGCGCTCTTCTTCCAGGGCACCGCAGTAAACCCGCCAAACACGTCGCCGCGCGTGGTCTCGACCACAACCAGCGTCGGGCTCGCGTCGCGCACATTGCGCAGCAGCGTGTGCAGACTAGAGCCGTGCTGCGCGAGGCTGTACAACAACTTCCAGTCGTAGCCGCGGAAGCGCATCGACAGACTCACCTCGAGTTTGGGCACGAGTATCGTGGAGTAGCGCGCATCTGAGAGCACCTCGCTCGCCGTGCCGCCGATCAGTCGCGGCAGCACAACCTCGTCGTCTTCGTAATGCGCGGGGAGCCGCTCGGATTTCGAGCGCTGCTTGGGTTTCCCTCTTGCCGCGGGCTCGTTTGTGTCGTTGTCTTCAGGATGGAAACTCGCCGACTTGCGCGGCGGCAGAAAGCCTTTGAACTGGTCGCTTCTGCTCTTGGGTGATGCCTCGGGCTGCTGCTGGTCTCTGTCGCCATCGTCATTGCCTTCACAGTTGCTGTTGTTGCTGGAAGCCTCCTCCGCTTGGTCCATTTTGTCTGCGAATGGCAGCACCGGCAGGCTCTGGCTGCGCTGCTTCTTGCTGCGGCGCACCGTGAGCTTCTGGCCGCGGAAGATCGCGCTCCCGCTCAGCAAGTTATTCATAGCGCGCAGTTCTGATTCGCGCACATTGTGTCTAGTACACAACCAAACAAATCAATGAGGCGAGTCGACAATGTGCGCGAGTGAGTGACGAGACACTGTAGCATGCAAGCAAGCAAGCGCAATTGCGACGCAACTAACAAGCACAACAACATCTGGCGGTTGTATATGTAACATGCACACCACTTGCGCATGCACACACACAGCAAATCTGTACCTGAGCGCAATGCCCGCGAGCGTGTCGCCGTCCTGCACGACGTACGTGTTCATGCTGCGCTTGTTGTTGGGCTTGGTCGCGAGTGTGTCACTCCAGTTCACCGGTGTGAAGATTTGCAGCATCATATTTAAAGTTGCAACAGCAACTGCGCTTTTCCCAGCAAGTTGCTGCTTGGGCTTGTTTGTTTTGCTTCTCGACTGATTGGGTTGCAGCTCGCAAATCGCGTTGTGACACTGCTCTTTGAGTTGTGCGGTTGATGGTCTGACTGGATCAATTTCAATCTCAATCTCTCGAAATCTCAATCTGGCGGCGCTGGAAGAATAATGGAACTTTACGAGCGCGCACGCCAGCTGTACTTGCATTGAAGATTATTAACACCAGCGGGCAATCGATTGCGCCTTTTCCTCTTTTGAGTGGGCCACAAGTGTTCACTGAACAAAAAGAACCAAGAAGGGCCGGAAGGTCGCGCCTCTTAATGCTCATGCTCATCATCGCAGACTGAATGAAATGGATGGTTCGAGATTAGTCTCCTTCGTGGTCCAGTGGAGGCATAATCCAGAGCAAAGTGGCGGCACAATCTCCAGCAAGAACAACGACACACATGTGTGTGGGTTTGGATGGGCAGTTAGTTTCCTGCTGCTGCTGGTGGAAAGGGAGGCGAGGGAAACCCTGCTGGTAATTGTATGATGCGCAAGGCATCCGACAGAAAACCTGAGGGTTGACATGTCAACATGTCTTTGTGCGTACAGTCACACCCTTATACCGTTATACGCTTTTATAATCAGACCATGCAAACTTCCATACTAAGTTTTGGGACCTCTAAAAGTCGCTCTTATTCATAAAATGGCCGTTTATAGAGGATATTATATAGGGGTGTGACTGTATTCAGGCTTCATCACTCCAAGAATCCGAGCAGCTTACCGTAGACAAAGAACAACGCCACAAACATAACACCGATAAGTTTGTGGCGCTGTTTTTGTCATTTTAATTTTGAGGCGCTGTTCTGCAGTATACAGTACAATATTTAGAAACTGTTGTGGATTTCTAAAAAAAGTCCTGCTGCTTGTCACGGCAACCACATCACAAGGTTCAATTGCAGGGCACATGACAACAGACCGCAAGAAAGCGTCTCCATTGCGGCAGCCGCCGCCAGAGCCGCTGGCCATCCTGCGCGGCCACGGCGTGCCTGTGAACGCGAGCAGCTTCCTGTCGTCCACGAGCGTCGTGTCGGGCGGTGCCGATGGTGTTGTGAAGATCTGGGACCTGCGGTCGCGCCGCGAGTCGGCGTCCGTGGCGACTGCACACTCGAAAGCAGGCGTGCTGCACGCGAGCCCGCTGGGTTCCTCGTCTGCAGCGCGGTTTGTGACGCAGGGCCGCGATGGGCTCGTGAAAGTGTGGGACGCTGCGAGCTTCCGCGAAGGCTGCGAGCCGCTGGCGTCCTACTACTGCGGCTCGTTCTCGTTCACCAAGTTCGCGACGCTGCGATGGCCGGATACTGGTACTACAGGTGCAGCGGGCTGTGAAGGAGAGCAACACCAAGGACTACAGCAGGCGAGCGATGCAGTGGCGAATGGGAACCTAGTCGTGTGCCCGAGTGCTGAAGGGAGCCATGTAAACCAGACCATCAGTCGATTGGTGCTTTGCTCGTCATCCCATCATTTTTAACTCATTTCTCTCTGTGAATCGCCCCTTCAGATCCTCGTGTACGACTGCCGCGCGACCTCATCAAGCCCAGCGCTTCACATGACTCCCCCAGATAATGCTAGCAACAACAGCAGCAGCAAAACGAGCAAGAAGGGCATGTGCATGTCGCTGAGTCTCTTCGAAGCCACCGGGGTCCAGACAGACAGCTCCACGCAGATGTTCATCGGCGCGGGCTTTGAAAGCGGCGCGCTCGCGGTGTTCGACCTGCGCTCGGGCGGGAAGGCCGCGTGCGAGGCGCAGATCACGTCAGACTCCAATCCACGTACGTTAAAAGACCTGACTCTATGATGCCAGTTTGCATCGATCTGGCAGTGCCTCTAATGACTGTGCGCTTCTGATACTGCTTATAGTGCTGGCGTTTGACGTCACGCGAGACGGACAGTCGGCGATCTGTGGCTCCTCAGGCGAAGACCTCTTTGTCGCAAAGTTTGACGCCGGCAGCTTCGCGATCTCGTCGTGCTCATTCTTCAAGTGCAATCACGGTGGCATGAGCGCGATCCGCATCCGCGGCGACCAGCGCATCTTCGCATCCGCCGGCTGGGACCACAGGTATGTGAAAGTTGGTTGACGCAGCGTCTGTGTTTGTCTGTATCATGTGCACCGGGACGTTGACTCACATGCATGTCGTTTGGATTGTTCAGAGTGCGCGTGTTCCGCTTGCGCAAGCTCAAGCCGTTGGCGATCCTCAAGCACCACACCGAGAGCGTCTTCGGACTCGACTTCAGCCCCGACAGCTCGCTGCTCGTGTCCGCGTCCAAGGACCACAAGATCACGCTCTGGTCCGTCTACCCGCCGTCCACGCAAGCGCTGCGCGAGAACCTGCGGGCATATTGACTGGCGCGTAGAGAGATCTCAACGGAGCAATCAATGGTGGGGAGCATGAAAAGGAATAACATTACGATTTATTAGAAACTAGCTTGAAGGAATGGGCCATTTTGACTACATTTAATACGTCTGTCCCTAGATTGCGGTGAACTCGACCGACTTTTTCAAATTCGAATTGTAGTACAGGAAATGGTGGAATCGGAAGTACGTGACCAGCTCCGTGAGCCCGACGTCGCGCTGCGCGTGGCACTCGCGGCCACGGTGGCCGTACTGCTGGCACACCTTGCACCGGTGCTCGCCCGTGCAGTGGTTCGCGTGGCCGCAGAGCAGGCACGGCTTGCTGCGGTTCGGGCAGTCCGCACCGCGGTGCGTGCCGCGCTCAATGCAGTACCGGCACCGGTGCTGCTCCGCCGAATGCGCCTTGCTCAGGCAGAACGTACACTCGGTCTCTGCTGTCTTCTTCGCCTCAGCGGACGACTTGAACGCGCGCTCGAGGATGCTGTCGATCGACTTGGTCATCGGCAGCAGCGAGAACGGCGACGCCGTGCGCCGTCCGACGCCCCAGCCGTCCTCTTTGAGGAAGATCTTGATCGCAGAGTCCACGTAGCCCTCCGCAGTCGGCGGGAACGCGTGCACCGTGTCGGACGGATGCATCACAATCAGCACCTGCTCCGGGTCAAAGAGCACGCGCAGTCTTGCAGCAAAGCCAATGTCGCCGATGCGCGGCGAGCCAAAGCCCACCATGTTGATCTGGCTTGCGTCCAGTCCTTCCATGCGCGCGCGGTCGCCCAGGTAGAGCATAAATAACTGACCGAGCATGCCGCCCATGCTGTAGCCTGTGATGTGCACCGCCGCTCCCTGCTCCACGTACTTCATGATGGTGTCCAACAAGCCGTCCTTGATCATGTCCTGCATGTAGTCGTGCACTGCGCGGTGCACACGCAAGCTGCGCGCCTTGCTCAGGCGGATCGGGTTGCTGTCCGTGCTGTCTTCATCGCTGTCTCGTCGACGGCGGCGCGAGTGCGAGTGCACCGACACTGGCGGTTGGTCGAGCACCAGCGAGTTGAAGCGCTGGATACGCGGTCGCGCCATCAATTTATCCAGCGGCGTGATGTCCTGAGGCTCAATGAGACCGCGGTCCAGACCCATCGCCATCATGTTTTGGATGCTCTGGCGAATGCGCGTCTGTTCGCCATCCGACCACGCCGAGCCGATCTTGCTCCACATGAACTGCAAGATCGCAGACGCAGGGCTGTAGTCGCCCGAGATCGACGACGTCACGACGTTCAGCGCGGACGTGAGCGACACGGTGCCCATCTGCTGCTTGAACTCCGAGATCTCATTTTCCGCCCAGCCCGACCAGAAATCGCCCCACACGTCGCGGATCGTCTCGGGGTTACCCGCAGGACTGAACGCGACCACCACGTCCGTGGTCGAGTGGCCCGACTTGTGCTCCACCGAACTCTCCCACACGTGGGCACGCGCACAGCGGCGCTTGTTCTGGAAAATGTGCTTGAGCTCGTACACCGACGCCTTGCCACCATTGCGACGGTCCGTGCAGATCTTGACGCCTTTGCCGAACTTGACGTTCTTGTTCCCGTTCGCGTCTTCGTTGATCAAGTCTTTCTCCTTGAGCATCGAGAACTTCGCTGAGAGCAGCAGCAGCTGCTTGCCCTTTTGCAGGATCTCGCGCTTCTTGCGGAAGTTGCGGTGCATGTCGGCGAGTGCAGACGCGAACGCGTCATTGATGTCTTCGTCTTCGGGGCAACTCACTATCGTGTCTTCTTGCTCAGTGATGAGCAAGATCTCGCGCGTGTTCTCGTGGCGATACGTCCCGGCAATGACGTCCACGCCGTACTTTTCAATGTCACCGTGCGCAGCTTCGATCATCTGCCCGTCCTGGAACTCGTGCTTGAGCGTCACTAAAAACGCCTTGGGACACCACTCTTTGCGTACGCGCTTGATCAGCTTCGGTACGCGCACAAAGTTCACCGAGAACTCGCCCTTGTCTTTCTTCGCGAGGTCGTGCTCGTGCATAGGCACGTAAAAGTCCATGACGGTCGCCGCCAAGATCACGATCCCACGGTTGTTTGCTGCATTCACGGCTTTCGTGGTCAAGCGCAGCAACATTAGGTACTGCTGTACGGAGGTGAAGCTGACGTTGAACAGGCGGTCTTTCGCGTCGTTGTACAGCTGCGTGATGTTCTGCATCTTGACCTGCTGTCCGAGATCCAGCCCTTCGAGCACGAGCCCTTGCTCGCGCACGTGGAACATACTCATGAACGCGCCATTCTGGATGTATTTCTGGAAGTGGCGCGTGAATGGCTGCATCGAGTCCTCGCGGTGCAGGAAGATGACCGCATACCCGAGATGCAGCAAATACTCGGCGCACGCCGGCCCCTGGTGCTCTTGGATCTTCGCCGACAGGTCCACAAACGTGTCATTGTTCGCATCGAGCGGCACGATCGTCGCGCCGGACGTGACGAGCGCAATGCCGCGGCGGTTGTCCGCGAGCTGGTTGGCGATGAACTCGTTTACGTCCTTCTCGAGCCGCTCGAGCTCCCAGCGCGGGTCCTGCTTGGTTTTCTTGAAAAAGTCGTCCACGAACACGTCCGAGTCGGCGCGCGTCGAGCCGCCACCGATGCGCTGCCGCAGTGTGCCCCACAGCGCCATGTTTTTTTAAATTTATGCTTGTGCTTTGTGTGTCAGTCGCTCTTGATCTGGATGTGCGTCTAAATGCGTAGACGGGAGGCTTTTCTTCTCGTCGGGTGCCGTGGGTGTCTTCAATACGGCCAGTCGATGAATGGATGGATGGCGGAACGGAGGGAGACGAGCGGGTGGGTGGGTGTGCGCGACGACGCAAGTTGGGAAGTGACGTCGCCTGTGCTGCGTGGGTCAGATCCGTCGTCCTTCCAAGCCGACCAGCCAGACAACCCCAGAGCAATTTGGGGCAAGCTTCGCAAGATGTGCTTTTCAAGTATTTGCTTGACTGGCGCAAGAAGTGGGAGCCTGCGCGCGCGCTTGCTTGCTGAGCGACTGTGCTTGCAGAGTGATGGTCAGTGAAGAAACCAAGGAAAAGAAAAACATGGGAAAGTCGACAGGCTGCATGGCGCGTCACCACCTGCACTTGGGAAGGGGTGAAAAAGATCGTCCAATTATGTGACGTCATTATCCTTTTTATTCTCACAAATCTCTTATAAATTAAAATAAAAATATTTTTTTATGAAAATATCTCTTTATACTATAGTAAATAGCTATGTAATCAAATATGCGATTCTCCAAGGCCATCTTTTTGACATTCAGCGCCTCTTTGAACAGAGATCCGAATCGAAAAACCATCGAAAAAGAGGATCTTGTGCGTGCTTGTCATCCCGACGACTTAAAAAACCGTCCGCATCGGCTTTGCACCCAGTGCCACCATTCCCGTTTCTATCGCTCCGTCTACACGTGCCTGAACACTACTATCACCACCACCACCACCAGCTCTTCACTGATAGGTTGTCAACGCTGTAGTATAAGCGCACTGTCAGTATGTGAACCAGACAATGAGCAGGCTGATGTGGTAGTTAATACCATGAGGCCCAGTGTGCCAGCACACCTGGCTCTCCGTTTATTCAGCTTTTCCAAGCAGACTCAGAGGTCCTCCGAACGAGCTGCATGCCAAATTTAACAAAGAGCGTGCGTGCGATGGAGCTGTCGTGTCGTTAGTTTGGCACCCGTTAACTTTCTCTGGCGTTCGCTGTGATGATAGCTCCAGTATGGATAAGCTGAAACAGCATTACTATCGGAAAAGTCGTCAGCACGCTGACACAGGGTACGTCACCGTGATCGCAAAATGATCTTCCACCCCAGTTGCGGATTGACTGATTTTCGGCAACAAATAAGACATGCTGCCTGTCATCTTGAATGGACAGACGCACAGATCGCTTCAATCTGGTGCGTCATCACTTGTCGAGGGCGACAATGATGACCCCACCGGTTTTTCTCTTCAATGCTTCAAACATGGGAGCCTGGAAGTTTCCACTGCATGGAGATTGCACACATCAAGCTTGGTGCGGGGCGGATCTTTTGTTCATACCTTGCGTATCTCTGTCTGCCCCTTGTCGACCTCATCAGAGACTTGGATCGGGTGAGATGGACGGCATGTTCGCGGAATCCCATGAAGTGGTGGTTCTTTTCGAAATGCGAGCCGTGTGCACCTTCAAGATCTAAGAGAAGACTGTGGGCTTCTCTTCTTCCCGCGCTCGACGCTGGTGATGGAAATGCGTCGCACACAATCATGCACCGGGAAATGGCGTTCGCTTTGTCACCCCGAGACGCCTTTCAAGTTTGATTTCAGGTGGTGCTCTGCTGCGCATGTTTCATCATTACAACCCATCGAGCACACCATGCAAGCAGTGGAACACAACGATCTCACTCCGCGACAACCAAATGAGCGCATCAACCTACCGCCCTCAATTGCTGCTGGCACTACAGTACATTGCGCTACCAGAACATGGGTTTATGGTGAAAATGGCTCGAGTGAGTTGGTATGATAGAAGTGCAAGCGCGTTAAGGCAGGCGACGAAGGAGGTTGCCGTTCGCTTCTCTATTCAACAAAGGTTCCCGCTTGCTTTATTGTCCAAATTGTGCGTGTGGGTGTTTGTGTATTACAACAAGCACTCTGTTCTTTTTCATCATGGGCTTCTACACGCTGTAGGCCGCTTTGAAATGGCGGAGAAGCGCGTCGCCATTGAACTCGACCACCGCGTGGACCTCTTTAAAGCTCTCCACGAAAACCTTGATGTCCTCGAGCACTCTGTTTGATATCACAGCCCAAGCAAAAAGAGCCTGTGAGAACCACAACACAGTTTGTACGAAATGGTTGAACGACAGGCATTGATTGGCTCGTACCTCGTCTTTCCGGCGGGCGTCTTCGGGTGCACGAGCTTGAAGCACTCGGGCAGCTTCTGCGAGAACATGTCGAACACGCGCGACATGACGTCCTTCATTTGTGTGGGGGAAAGCACGGGGTTCAGCACCGCGTGGAGCTTGAGCGTGTTTTGCGTGATGCCTCGCATCGGACTCGTGGGGATCGTGAGGTTCGATGCGTCGTAGTTCACCTTCACACATGACCCACACACATGCGACCCATCAGTCAACAAAGCTCATACTTGTCATCATCACACACTTCAAGAGCAAGAAAAAAACCAACCTCTGCCGCCACATTTTCCAGGAACCGCTTCATGATCTGGTCCTCGACGATGTTCGTGAACTTGCTAAAGATCTTTTCGTTGTGCTCGGCGTAGTCGCGCAGCACGCGGTCGAACTCATCCAGGAGCAATTTCTGGCGGTCGGCGAAATGCGCTGCCAGCGCGGCTTTGATGTGAGGGATCAGGGTACTGGCGAGGTCGAGCGACTGCGACGCCAGGGCTAGAAATGATAGTCAGATAAATGCGGTTAGTTGTGGGCCAATGATGCACTGCTGAGAAGGAAAAGAAAGCACGACTTGTACCGAGGTGTCTGGCCGAAATGCTCTTCAGACGTGCGATTTGCATCGCCCCAGCACCAAGCACGAGCTGCGTCGTCCTAGAATTAAATACCTGGGCAGCAGACACACAAAGGATCAGTTAGCTCCAACACATTCAACCACAGACAAAATAAGTCTCGCACTCACCCTGAAGATCTCGATCGATCGCTGCAGCACATCTGTAGCGAGAACTGGAAAGTTCGCAGCACAGGACATGTAGTTCATCACGATTTCCAGCATCAGCAGCACGGACCAGACGATGCGGAATGATTTACCGCAAATCGACACCGCCTTGAACGGCGCAGCGGTCTCACCAGCGACCTCGCGGTCGTCCGACAAGATCAATGATACGCCTCGGCCGCTCGATAAATCTTCCAAAGCTTTGTGACGCGTGACCGAGATCTCGGTATTCTTCCAGAGCTCGTGGTCCAGAGTTGACACCAATTTCGCCATTTGTGCTTGGTGGTATTTCTCCAAGAACAACTTGAGCTGGGAGAACAGCGCGCCGCGCAGCGTATAATCGGTCTTCCCCGTGAGCTTCTCGACGTTCACGACAAAATCCATGGTCGTATCGTAGAGCAGGCGCAGCTGCGGCATTGTGTACGTCGCCTGCACCTCTTTCCGCACGGCAAACAAGTTCGACACACTTCGCTGCGAGAATTCGCACGTCTTCCTGATCACTTCGTCGATTTCGCGGATCACGTTCGCGCACGTGGTCTTCATTTTCCAGTCGCCGAGTGCTTCTTTGTCTTCGCTCGAGATCTCGGACGGCGTCCACCCTTCTCCACTCTTTCTCTCTTGGCTATCAGCACCACCGCTGCCACTTGTACTTGCGCTCCCATTTTCCTGTAGTTTAGCAACAGCAGCAGCCACCAAGTCTTTCTTCTCTTCCAGCGACGCCAGATCGATTTTCTCCTGCATTGCGTGTACGAGCAGGTCCTGGACGACAACAGCGCGCTTGAGCACCATGATGAGATGCTCAAAGATCATCTGTACGCACTGCAGGAACTCGTCCGACTTGAGCGCGCGCAGCTGAATCGAAACCTTGGACTCGGCACCAGATGACGACCCGTTTGCATCGCCGTTATCCGCACTGTTCTTACTGCTGCTTGACACCGCGATGGTCTCGGTCACCACGGTCTTGACCACGACCTTGATCTCCTCGTTGAGCTGGTCGCGGTACTTTGCGATGACATCGCTGATCGAGTCCAGTCGGAAGAGCACTTCTATCAGTCGCTTCGTCTCGGCAGTCGATGCGTCTCGCTCTTTGCTGTTGGTGATACTGCTGCTGCTATCTCTGCGACTCCGCGTTTCGAAAGACGACGCATCGTCTTCGTGGAACATCCACTCTGGCGACGTGACCAGCGAAATGAACCGCTGCGAGATCTGTGTGACGATGAACCCGCGGTAGCCGTCGAACTTGTCGCTGAGCGAGCTCAGCCCGTGGATGCCTTTCAAGTGCTCTCGCAGCGTAGTCTGCGCGCTCTCGATCAGATCCAACGCGCTCGTGTAGTCTTGACACTGCACAAGTGCGTCAATTGCAGACTCAGCGTTCTTGACGCTTTCGATCATCGTCACGACTTCGTGCAACTCTGCGATGCGCTTCTGGCGACGATGCAAGCTCACAATGTCGAGCGTCTTGTCCGCTAGTCCATTTCGCAGTCGATCCATCGTCTTTCGGAGAGTTGCGACTTGGTCACACGCGACCGAGATCGATCGCTTCATCACTTCCTGGTTCGCAGACGCTTCGAAGAACCGGTCGGATCGAGACGACACCTGACGCAACAGTGTGAACTCGACGCGATCGAGGTATCCTGTGAGCTGTAGCATAGATAATAACGATACAAAATGGTTCAGCCATTTTTCAGAACAGTCAATGGTCATTGCATAGCTATCTGAGTATCATACCTCTTCTTGCAGCGTTGAAGACGTTTGCATGCTCATGACTTCTTCAAAGACCGCGGGGTCGGTCAGATCGAAATTCGGGCGGAAGAACATGCTCGGAACAACGTCCAGGCACTTCGCGACGTCCTCTACCATACACAACCAATCGACAGTTCGTTGGTCAGCGATGTTCACATCCAAACTCACACAAATACACCACCGAGTTCATTTCTAATCGACGGGGGCCACGTACCGTCGGCGACCGATATGGAGGGCACGTTCTTTGAAGAAAGCTGCTCGCTGATCGGCTTGGCGTGGTTCTCTTCGTACTTTTTCGTGTTCTTGCCGAATTTCTTCAAGTACGGATCAAAGTCGCGCGTGTGCACAAGGTCGAGCCCCGGGAATGGTAGCATCGGGATGTCGGCCTCCAGCGGGTAG
>JAADVN010000713.1:0-14208 GCA_023335535.1 Globisporangium spinosum | reverse complement strand
GTTGTCGCTGTCGTCGCTGTCGCCATTGTCTCCAAAGCGGTCCGAGTCACTGTCGGAATCGTCAAAGCCGTCGTCGTCATCGCGCTCTTCAAACACTTCGGTGAGTCCGTCCAAGTCGACGAAGCGGCTCTGGCGATGACGCTGTTGCTGCCCATTTCGTATCAGCGACAGACTCTGTCGTAAAGCAGCAGCCCAGGTCGCGTGTCGCTCCTTGCCGTCTTTGCGCTTGCCTGCCGCTGCCTTCTTGTTGTCGCCTTCAGTTGTGGATGAGAGCTCTTCACTGCCAGTGCCAGTACCACTAGCTCCCTCTTGGGCTTTCAAGAGCGCCTCTGAGTACTTTCGTGCCGCCGGCACAAACGCGCTCTCGAACTGGGGCGACTGCTGCAGCGCGTCCCAGACCTGGAGGAAGTTCTGCGTCGAGCAGTTCTCGAGGAACACGCGCAGGATCATCGTCGCGTCCTCTTCGTTCGTTTGGCTCGCGATCTGGCAGAAAAAGCCCAGGCGCTCGGTCTTTGGTAGCTCCCAAAAGTCCAGCAGCAGGAGCACGGTCGTGTCGTTGAGAAGGCCGACGTCCTGCCGCTTGTTGCGCTTGAGCGACACGCGGTAGCCAGCGACCCGCGAGCGGCTCGGGTGGCGCTGCCGGAGGAGCTTGAGCTCTTTCTCGAGCTGCTGGCAGTACACATGCATGGGCAGCAGTCTATGAGGGCTACTGATGGCCGAGGAAGCCCTGGGCAGCGTGCTCGTTGGCTTTAGAAATCCCAGCGAGAGCTCGAGCGTTAGCTCATCATCGTCGTCATCATCTTCATTGTCGTCACTATCGCCGCCGCTCAGACCGGGTCGCCTCTTGTATAAGAGCGATATCAGCACGTCTCGGAGAGGTTTGAGCGCGTCCAGGTACCGAACGTAGCTCTTGGCATTGCTCACTTCGCTCTCCGAGAGTACGAACGGCACGGTCTTGAAGAAGGTCTCGAGCGCGTCCCAGAGCACGTCGTAGTTCGTTTCACAGTCGCCGGCATCAACTTCGTCTACAAGAGCAGCAGCAGCACCATTCTTCGCCTTGTTGCTCCTGTTGAGCTGCTGCTGCTGTTATCCCTGGCGGAAAAACTCCTTGAGCACCGTGTCGCCGCGGTCGCTCGTGAGCAGCTCCAGCACGCTGCGGTCGTACTGAGCACCTGGGCCAGGGCTTGAGCCTGGATCTGGACCTGAAGAGCTCATCGCTTTGCTTGCTCTTTGCATTGAGGACTGCTGCTGCTGCTGGTTCTTGGCGACTGCATCGCACAGCAACTGGTGGAACTGGAAGAGCTCGTGTCGGAAATTCGCCGAGACCTGGTCGCACAGCGTGAATCGCAGCGCAAAAGGCGGCTCCACTTTTTGCAGCTTGACCTGGCGAGGCGACACGCGCGCGCAAGATGGCGGTGCTCCAGTGGGGTGATGGCCGTGAGTGTTCACGAACCGTTGTGGCGATGTTGGCACGAATGCAATGTTGCTGATCCCTCCAGGACCATTGTTGTTGGAGTTCTGCTGCTGCTGCTGCTGGTGATAGGGGATCGCTGACGGCGGACCGCGCGGGTGGAAGCGCAGCGTCGCCACTGGCCTGGACGGAGGCGTCAGCAGTGACGGTGAGGGCCCCGTTATCCAATTAATTCTACTGTTGCCTGGAGACTTGGCGCCTGGACGAAGAGCGCAATGACCATACGCCGGATGCGCTTGGGATTCTGGACCCCGGGCGATGAAGTCAGGAATAGGAATCGCACCAGACGATCTAAATCGGCATTGAGCAATAGCAACAAAGTCTGTTAGTCAATCAGCTCAATCACAGCACGCAAGTAAATCACAGCACAGCACAGGGGAGTTTTGTTCCAGCTTGAGAATATTTTTATTAGCGAGTTGGTTTAACAATTGCTGTGCGTTGCGCCTTCAAGTCCAAGTGGAACTCGACAGAGTTAGTTGAGGTGAACTGGGGGCGGACGGACCTGGAAACTTGGTTGATTCACATGCAGAAGAATTTGGATGGATGGGCTTGAGTGAGTGCTTGCTTGAGCGACGAGATCAGCATCAATCAGCCTGGGGGCTCCGTGCCCTTATAGGCGAGCTCGGGCTGCTTGCAGTCGACCAACCGCTCTACGCGAAGGACGGCGAGCGGTACTTCTGCGCGGCGCGGCTGACGATCGACTGCTTCTCCGTGACGCTCCAGCTGGCCATGAGGCACAAGTAGTCGCCCTCAAACGTGGCCTGCGTGTGGCCGCCGCGGCGCTTGTAGCTCAGGTCGTCGTCGACCGTGAGCAGCTCCGTGGAGAAGATGCTGTTCTTGGTCGTCTCGAGCGCGTTGCGGTCCGCGTACACGCTGACCGAGTACTTGGCCGGGCGGAAGCAGCGCACCACGTTCTTGAGCAGCGACTCGTAGCAGCGCAGGCGTGCGTTCGTCTCGAAGCTCACGTAGCTGCAGTGCGACTCGGGCGTGATGTGGATCGTGTAGTACGCGTCGAAGAGGATGCCGTTCATCGAGTAGCCGCACGGGTCGAACGCAAAGTCGTCCAGCGTCGCGCCGGGCACCAGGTCGCGGATGCCGCTCTCGATCGTCATGCGGCGCGACGTCATGCTCGGGTCCGTCTCCTTGAAGAACTTCTGCGCCACGCTCGGGTCCATGTCCTGCATGAGCACCTGGAGCGTGCTCTCGTTGTTATGCTTGGCCTGGAGGCTGCTCGGCACGCCGCGGCGCATCACTCCGCCGTACAGTGACGGCGCCACCGGCTCGTGCTCCTCGGCGTCCCACACGTAGATGTACCAGTGGTCGCGGTTGAGCGGCCCGAGCACGTGCGCCGAGCCGTCGGGAAAGAACTCGTTCAGGAACTTTACCTCGCTCTGGAACGACGTGTGCGGGAACACCTGGTCGTCCGGGAACGTGTAGTTCTTGCGCGAGTAGCTCACCCACTCGATCTCGAGACCGAGCGCGTCCGCGTACGTCTTGATGAATGGCAGCGTCTTGAGCAGCGTCGTAGTGCCGCACGTCTTGATCACGACCTTGTGTGAGTATACGAACAGACTCGACTCCGAGAGCACGTACGCGTCAATGTGCTCGTTGCTCGTCTTGGAGAGGATGCAGCACTGACCCGCTTCGAGCATCGCGTCGAGCTCCGCGCGGGTGACCTCGCGGAAGCCGTTCGCGTGGCCCACACCGCGCTTGAAGTCGATCTCGAGGTTCTTCTCGGGGCCTTCGAACGTGTTGGGCACGGACTGCGGCTCCGAGGTCTCGGACTGCGTGGACGAGGTCTCGTCGTCCGAGGCCGCCACGGGCGCCAGCTTGATCGGTTCCGGGAACGAGTTGACCATGTTGGCTACGGTAGTAGATGGGATTGGAGGCTTAATGGCTGTGGACCCGTGGAGAGTGTTAGGCTGGTTCGTCGCAGGCTCCGATGTAGAAGAAACCCGTGAAGATGTTGGTCGGATCAACAATGTCGTCGCTGCTGATGGAGATGGCGTCGACCAACAACAGCATGAACGAAACGCTTGGCTCGGTGCTTTGGACGGAACTGGGGACGGAGGGAGGGAGGGAGGGGAAGAGAGGGAGAAAGCGGATGGAGAGAGAGTTGTGGTCTTTCTTTCTTTCGCTCTGCTGCACTCACTGCTCGCTCGGGCTCACTCACTCACTCACTCGCTTTCCGACGGACTCAACGGACGGACGGACGGGGGCTGAAAGCTGAAGGCTCTGGTGGATCACTCTGTGGGCGGATGGACGGACGGACGGGTGGTGACGACGTATCCAACGGTGCTCTGATTGCAAAATGAGGCGTGTTGAGCGGCTGGCATTGGGTTCCCCATTCGCCTCCCACAGCTAAGAGCAGCTCTCCAGCAGGGAGCTGCTCTGCCTGCCTGCCTACCTACCTGTGGTGGCTCCTGTGCTTGAGATCCAGTGGCAATTTTGGGTGGTTGGCGGAGACGTCCTAAAGGAAGGGCACTGAACCTTCCTTTAATAAACAATTGTTCTAATCTTGTTGTGGTCCAAAAAGTGCTCGGTCCACCATTGTCCACGATCGATTTCCAAAATAAGTTGGATCGAAAAGCGCCACGCAAAGTGCTAGGTGCCCGTTCGATCCAAATTATTTTGGAAATCGATCGTGGACAATGGTGGACCGAGCACTTTTTGGACCACAACAAGATTAGAACAATTGTCCTTAACCAAAGGTAAAATATCAAGTTTTACCTTGCCTAGGCATATCTTATGATGCCTTGGGATAATTCACAAATGCCTCGGATCATCAGTTGCCGAGTTCAACCGCCTGTTCCGCATTTCGGAACAGACAATTAAGAGTAACAGTAGAATGACGCCGTCATTTTTTTCTGAGCGAGTGAGAATGCCGAATGCGTTCTCACTTCTCAATCTCCCCCTACTAGCAACAAGCACAATGACCACCACGACCCCAACAAACCGCCCGTCAACGTACGCAAAAATTCACCCAGTACTCATAGCCCGCGGAGTGGAGTTGGTGCTGGACGAGCACCCGCCGTGGGCAATCGGACTCGCAGCGGCAGCGATGGAGATGAAATCGCAAACCCTGAAGAATCAGGTTCGCGAGGAGAGGAAGAAAAGAGCCAGCTCGATCTCCCCCCCAAGGAATCGTTGTAGTCAACTCTGTAAGCGCCGCTACTCCCACTCCTTCCCAAGAACCGGAAATCGTCCGCATCGGAAAGCGTAAACACAAAACTCGCGCCTCGTCGGTGCCGCCAACATTGATGCCAACAATAACAACGACGTGAGCTCCAACATCACCCCAAAATCCAACTCCAACCTGAGTGAAAAACAAGAGAAACACACACGAAGAAGAAAATATCCTGTACTGGGGAAACCCAGAGCGTTATCTGCAGCTTTTACTGATCGAGTTTGCGCATACATCTCGAGTGCCGTGACTTCTATATTCGTGTGCATGTGGTGTGTATCTAACGTAAAAATCACTGATGCATTAATTCGTGCTAGACAGAGAGAAGTAGATATATATATTATCGGTGATGCCCTGCAACTAGCACAACCAAATTCTCGAGAATGATGCGCTTTTTTAGAAACTGAAGGCATAACGATTCGACAGGTAGGCACGAGTAACGCGTACTTCCATCACAAGTACTGCATCATCGACGAGAAGAGAGTACTGCACGACTCCTTCAACTAGAGCGAGCATGCAGTCAAGAACGTCGAACACGTTATCGTGTCAAGGAGTCAGAAACTTATTAGATCGTTTAGGCATGAGTACGAGTTTAGTAGGCATTCCATGGAATATAGCAGCGCTGTAACGACTCCCCATTTTGGAAGCTAACCTAGCCAAATAAAATTCTTTCCAAATGTTAACATTTATGCCATATTAATTTTACCAATTGTCCAAATGTTTACATTTGTGCCATAAATTTATTAAAAGGCGTTTTTAGAAGGGCTGAAGCTGACGAGAGACGGGCGTGGATAGGCCCAGAGCGGTGCTCTTTGGAGACTCAGACTCAGCAGCGACCGCTTTTGCGCCGACGACCGCGATCTTTTTCTTTTGCGTTTGTGAATGAATGGTGATGGTGCCATGTCTTCCTATTTGCATTTGTTTGCCTTTGAATGCAAAGACTAGCGATGATCCAGCACCCCCAATTGGAATGTCTCTACTGTTGTTCGCTTTTGAACCGTTTTGCTGTGGCGGTTGTCCGGCCGGAAGAAGTGACGTGACGAATTTGGTAGCTGCTGCTTCAGAGTTCAGCGCGCGCTGGCTGAAGTTTTCAATGGTGGATTCTTTATATTATGATGTCAATGGCTGCTGCGAGATTGAAAACAAACCAATCGCTCGCAGCCAACCCAAACGGCGGTCCGTGGCTCTAATAGCTGAACAACAGGGCCAGGCTCTTCTTTCTTCACTTCAACGAGATCGTGCTTTGCTCAAAGCTCCCCTGTCCTCCTGTGGATTATGCCTGGGGTTTAGAAACATCCATCCGATGGATCATGTGAAATCCGCCGGTGTTACTTGCGCATGGGCGCGATCAGAGCTGCTGAGAAACAAAGTAGCAGGACGGACAGCCTCGGAAATGGAGTGCGGGCGGCCTCAGCACCTGGGACTCGGCTTGCGACGTGTCGCTTCCGAAAGCGGCACCGCTCACGCGCGGTTAGGTCAACCTCGAACACGACGATTATGTCCGACGGGCGGCACAAGGACGTCGTCGGCCTTGTAGACGATCCCGTTTGCGGTACAGGTACCCCACGAATCGCATTGATAACGTGTGGGATCTGCGGCACTTGGGCTACTACCAATAGCAGCCAGCATTTGAAGCACCTCAGGGGAAAAAAGGAACCCGTGAAGCTCGTCAACTCAACAACAGGATGATTGATTGGTCCAACAACTTTCACACCTGACGGTGAAGTCACCGTCATCCAAAGTCCGCCTTCTCTCGAGATCCCCATAACCAATCTTAGCAGTGATCTGGCCAGTCAGTTGCCGTGCTTGCTCTTGCTTCTCTTAACCTGACGTTGACGCTCCTGCTCTTGCTGCTGCTGATGATGATACTGTAGTAGTCGCGGTCGTAGTCGTAGTTGTTGCACTGTCTTGACCTTGATCTTCACTCATTGGCATGCAGTGCACGACCTCGGCCTTCGCCTCGCTCTTCTGCTCCTCCGTGATGAAATGCGGGTGGTCGCAGAGCGCGGGCGATGAGATCTTGATCGCATACACGCACGTCTGCGTCTCCTTGACGCCCAGGATGTGGTGACTCGACCCGCCCTGGCTGCAGTAGTAGTACACCTTGGCGCGGCGCGGCGTCCAGTGGTCGAACTCCTTGCAGTGCGAGCCCTGGCCGTAGAGCTCCAGGTACGCCGGACGCGCCACGTCGTGGGTCGCGTCAATGTGCTCGTTCACGAGCGCACCGCCGGACGCTTCGAGCTCCTGGTTCTTCTCGGCGTCGTACACGCCCAGCGAGAACTCGGCCGCGATCCGCCCTTCTCCGTCACGGTGATACTGGCGGATGCCTTTCCCAAAGCAGAACTCGTACGTCCACCAGCCCTCGTTGCGCTTGATGCACGTGTTAGACGCGACCATCGGCCGCAGCAACGACGGCACCGTGAAGCGCTTGTATTCGTCCGCGTCCGCGTGCTTCGGGTCACAGAACACGCGCGAGATGACCAGGAACCCCGCAACCGACCGTGTCTCCTTGCTGCTGCCGTCAGTGCTGTCGTCGTCGTCTTGTGGGGGTGGCGTCGTCTTACGCCACTGCACACCGGCGACCGTGTCGTCCACTGCCGTTGCGCTGCAGATGAACTGCACTTGAAGCTTTTCATCCACACCTGGCGACGAAGAAGAACGATACACTTGCGTGAAGAGCGGCTTCTGAGCTTTGCTCACACGCTCCTGCGTGTCGGCGCCGACAAAGTCCTCGAACGCGAGTGGCTCGGCCTGAGTATCGCTCACAAATGTACCGAGCTCGATGACCTCATGACTGAGCGCCGCCTGGGACTGCTTCTTGGCAGTAGCACTTGCTGCAGTCGCGCCTGTTGTTTTTTGTTTCTTCATCTTTGCCTTCTTGTCCATGCCAGCAGCAGCAGCACTGCCAATAGCAGAAACAGGAGACTCATCGTCAACACCATCACCACTGACCTCATCATCGCCTTCAGCATCACCCTCTCCATCAATGGCTCGCGCATGCAGACTCACTTTGCGCACGAGCACGCCCGGACAGACCTCGTACACCCAGTTCTCCGCCATGTCCACGTATTGGACGCACTTGGGGCGGATCTTCTTCGCGGCGGTACGGCCGAACGCGAGGAACGCTGCCTCCTGCTGCTCCGCGGTCTCTTCCATCACCTGCTGCTGCTGCTTGTCACTTTCTTGTAATGCGCCTCCATGCTGCGTTTGCTGCTGTTCATTGAGCTTCTCGGGCGTAAGCGGCACGAAGCACTCGAACCGCTGGCCGGATTCGAGTGCCATCACCTGCGAACGGGTCGTCGCGAGGTCCAGCGCGAGGCCCAGCGTCTGCGTGTCGCGAGTCGCGTGGATCTGCACCACGTACGACGCATCGCCGCTCTGCAGCTGCAGCGCCTGCGTGGTGGTGGCCAGCGATAGCGCCACGCAGGACGCCGCCGCGAGAGACCATGAGCGCAGCAGCTTCATCTTGGTCTGCTGCTTTGGGTATGTGATCTTGCTCTGAAATGACGCCACGTTTGTTGAGGAGGCGCTCCAGACGTACTGAGGCTAGTGTAATATCGACACAAACGAAATATCGACAGTTGGAAGGCAAACCCGCTCACCAGCTTTAAATTAGGTGTCATTATTATGAGATACATGATACCTTCATTCAGCAAGACTTGGTTGTCAACTAATCAACAAGCAGGCGCTGAAGAACGAGAAGCTGAACAAGTCGATTGCAATGCTGTCGCCTCCAGCGCTCGCGCTGACCGGCCTCGCAGGCGTCTGCGCGCTTGCCGCCTGCGCGTACGTGGCGCCCGCAGCGCTTCGCCACCGTTCGCACCGCGGCGTCGCGCACATCCCGCTCTCCGAGTACCTGTCGTTCGATGCGCGCGTGCGCTGGCAGTCGCTGCTGCTCTGGGCGTCGGGGGTCTCAAGCGCGCTCGAGATTCTCCCGGACGTGGACACCGTCGCACCAAACGTGGTGCGCGTACTCGGCCAGAACCCGAGCCGCATGACGCTGCGCGGCACGAACACGTTTCTCGTGGGTAGCGGCGACAAGCGCATCCTCATCGACGCGAGCGACGGCAACCGCAAGTACATGGAGACACTGCTGCGCGTGTGCCGCGAGGCGGGCGTGAACGAGATCACGGACGTGCTACTCACGCACGGCCACATCGACCACATCGGCGGCATTTTGCGCGTGAAAGAGGCGTTCCCCAACGTGCGCGTGTGGAAGTATCTGCCAGCTAACGATTCGACACTGAGGGTCTCGAACGCCGAGTGCGCGCTGCTGGGCGTGACGCATTTACAAGACGGCGCTGAGTTTGCTGTTCCTAGCGATCGTGCCAATGGCTCGCCTTCACAAGCTGTGATCCGCGCGGTGTACACGCCAGGCCACTACAACGACCACATGTGCTTCTTCCTGGAGGACAGGACGACCGATAGCGGCAGCCGTGCGCTCTTCTCTGGCGACTGCGTGCTCGGATCCGGCAGCTGCGTCTTCGATTCGCTCAGGGAGCTCATGGCGTCGCTCGCGCTCTTACAGGCGCAGAACCCGAGTGTGATCTTCCCCGGCCACGGCCCCGTGGTGCAGGACGCGCAGGGCAAGCTCCGCGAGTACATCTCGCATCGCGAGCAGCGCGAGGGTGAAGTGCTATCAGCGCTGCAGATGGCGGCGAAAGAGAACAGCAACAGCAGTAGTGCATCAGAGAGCTCTTCATCGTCAGCTGAGCTCTCGGCTGCGCAGATCGTGAGCTGCATCTACCCGAAGCTGCCGTTCGCGCTCCAGCTCGCAGCGCGCAAGGCCGTGGACAAGCATTTGGTCAAGCTGCTGCTCGACCAGCGGGTCGTCAAGACTCCGGCGGGGTGGCTCGCCCCGGCAAAGTACCGTCTTGCCCATTTGTAACTCACTACAACTGGGGAATCAATCGTCTAGTGGGGATGGGATGGGAATAGGATGAATGGCTCTCGCTATCTCCAATGTTTTCATTAATTAAGAAGAAAAAAGAAAAGCATCCTAAACACCAACCCAACATCACGCAACCAACTACGCACTAGCAAAAAACTATCTGGCAAAGACAAAACGAAATGGCGCGTCTTAATTAATGCCCGCGAGGCGTGTTGTAGCCGCGCGCGATGCGGTCGTTCTGCTCGACCATCGCCTGCGCCTGCTCGGCCATGATGTTCATCTTGATCATCTGCGCCATCATCGCGTCCGGCGTGTAGTTGTTGGGCAGCGGCGCGGCTCGCGGCGACGCGCTGTACACCGCGGTAGCGTGGCCTGCTCCTGTTGTTGCAACCAGCGCGTGGTTGTGGTTGTGGCTGTAGATGCTGTGGCCGCTGTCGTAGTCCTGGCGCATGCTCGAGTTGCTGCGCGTCGAGTCCGGGAACGAGTGCTCCGACACGTACGACTGCGGTTGGTCATACGATAACCCTCCGCCTCCTCGATGGGAGGAGGACGTAGCGGACGCCGCAGGACTGATTGCGTACCGCGGGACGTGGCGCGGGTACCCCGAGTACCCATCCACGCTGCGGCTCGTCGGGTTGCGCACGTCGCTCTCGTATAATGTCACGGGCATCGGCGCGGGCAGCGACGACGACGTCGGCTGCAAGAGGTCCATGTTGGGTCGCATCGGCGGCTTGCACTGTGGCTGTTGCTGCTTCTGCTGGTGCTGCGGCGCCTGAGCCTTGCGCTTGGCCGAGATCGTGGGCGGCGGCGGCAGCTGGCGGAACGACTGGTCGCTGCCGTCGCTACCCACCGAGTCCGCTACGCTGCGCGTCCGCGAGGTGCCTGTCTCCTGGCTGTCGTCCGTGTCGCGACTCGAGTCCGTGCCGCGATCCGACTCAAACTGGCGCACGTAGGATCTCTGCGTCGAGTCGCCTATAGGTTACAGAGACAAAACAACACAATGGCATGCAGCATGATGAGTATCAAAAGTACCAAAAGTATCAAAGTATCACGAAAGTATCAATGCGCGTTGAGGACGCACTGGTGGAGGAGATGGCAAAGTGCCAGACGTCGTACAAGCTCTGCGGCTCGCGCAGGTTGACGTCGCCGATGAAGCGCAGGCACTTCTTGCAAAAGCTCTCTCGGCAGACGGCCTTGAAGTCCACGAGCGGACTCAGCACGCGCTTCTTCACGATGCAGCGCGCACACGTGAAGCGGTGGCACATGGCGCACTGCTTGGTCGACGACATGATCGTGCCAATGCGGTCCTCGCAGATCTCGCACTTCTTCTTCTCACTACAAGCCGCAAGCGCAGGCAAATAAACATGCAAATCGTCAGCAACATGTCCATCGCAAACAGGTACACAAAGTGCATATATATATACGTACAAATTCATGCGCGGCGCCCCCTTGGAGCGCTCGACAAACGCGGCGGCGATCGCGGCGTGCGAGACCGCCATGGCGCGGTCCACGCGCAGCCAGAGCTCGGCCGACTTCTGGTCCGCGATGTACTCCATCACCTTGCCGCCGGCGTTATTGCGGCCGCGCATGTACACCTTCACGCCGCCGCTCTTGTTGCGCCGGTAGAGGTAGCAGACCGAGAGCTTGGCGCGCACGCAGTCGGAAAAAGTCGGACAGTTGGGCAGGTCCACGGATTCGGTCAGCGTGTAGCCGATCTCCTTGCCGTTGCGGTCGCGCGCGAGCCCCATCTGCTCGTACCAGCACACGTCGCGGTTCTTCACGAGCCCCTTGCCGGGGGACTGCACGGTCATCCACTTGAAGCCCGCGTAGTAGAACGGCCGCGACGGCGTCTCGCGCTCGATCGTGTGTAGCACAGCGCAGTCGACGAGGTCCTCGCGGTACACGGCGCTCACGCGGCGGAAGTCGTTCGTGTTGTCGGCGTACCGGCCGCGGATCACCTCGTCCAGCGTGCCCTCGATCACGCCCGTGCACAGGTACCGGTAGTCGTCCTCGGCCGTGGACTTGCGCCGCCGGAACGCCGTGAGTCCGCCACGCTGCTTGAGCACCTTCCACTTGCGCTCCTTCTGGTCGCGCGAGTCGAGCTGGTCGCGATGATATGCGTCGATGGTCTCCTGTAGCAGTCGGTCGCCCCAGTCCTGGAACGAGTGCGCTTCTTCGGTGCTCAGCTCCATGCTGGGGAAGAAGTTGGATGGCAGTGGGAACAGCGAGCCGCCAGCCATGTCTGTCGGTCTGTCTGTGTCTGTCGGAAGGATGATGCGGATCGGTGGACGCTATGCTACGCTGCACGTAGGGCAGGAGCGCTCGTAATGCGGCGTGAGTGCCGGTGGCGGATTGACGTGCGTGACACGATCCGGAAAGCTGCGACTGACGTGAAGCAAGCGCGGTCAGTCTTTCAATTTCAATCACTCTCGCTTCGCTTGACCAAGAGGGGGGAGGGGAGGCAGACAAGACACTGGTTTGGTTACCTTGGGAAGACCTTGGGTTCAGTATCAAGCGGGTCTTGTCTTGTGTGTGGAAATCGAATCGAGTGAGCGAGCGAGCGTGGGTGGTCACTGATTGATGCCACTCTCGAGCCCAGGCTGCCGTCAGTGTGACTGTACCTATTGAATGAGGTGCGAGTGCGAGCGAGAGACGAACGACACGGCGGGTGGAAGGACTGACCGCACACACAATCACACTCGCGATCACACTCGTGTGTGTGGCGATGGCGGGACTTGTTTGACACAATTTGGCAGGCGATCGCCCGTTCTGATGGTAGGACAGATTACAGGCGGTCTCTGCCGTGTGCGTACTTGGAAAGCAAAGCTGCATGCGAATGGCCAAGCAAGGGCTTGGCTTGGCTTCCTGGGCGAGGGCTTTCGTCCATTTTGTGTGTTTTTGTACGCGTGTGCGTGCGTGCAGTATCTGTACACTGGCGGTGGCGGACCGCCAATGCAGCCCATCTCCCCACTGCAAGTTTCAGTCTTGAACCGAAATCGCAGAACCGCTGACATTTTATACGAGGATGTCAAAAAATAAAAACACGCAGGGTATAAATTATGTCAATGTAATTATTTGCTGTCGGCACCAATTTTATACGTCACAAAATTATGCAGTTGTGTAGAATATCAGATACGATAAGATCAAACTAAAACGAATATTCTGACAAGCAAGCATACTGAAAGTGGGATCGGAACGAACCTCCCCTACCCGCGAGTGGTGGCGAACTGAACCTCAAAAGTGGCTGAGATCTTTTTTTCTCTTTGGAGAGACTGAGCAACTCAGCGGTCCATATTAGACCACCAAAGCCAAAGCCAAATGCATTGCTGGCACTGCCATTTGATTTGACGCCTGCAGCAACAATTGCTGGTCGCCCCCGTGTCGTTTTGCCTGCTGAGCTGAAAGCGCGCACTCTCGATCTATTGTCACTGTTATTCAAGTGTTGTCCGCTTGAAGCGCAAGCTCTTGATCTTTTTGGTAGAAAATGGTCGGGTGGATAGAACGCTCGAGCGGTTTGCCTGTCGTCAACGTGTGAAGGCCACCAAAGTTGGCGTGTTTCATAATATTGTGTGGTATGATGCTTCAAGCTGTTGACGGTTCTGGCGCTCAGGCCGAGGAAGGATCCTCAGATGATCTCCATCATCCAACATAGGTAAGCTCGAGTTGATCGGAAATGAAAGAGCGGGAGTGTTAGGTTTTCAAAATCGTTGAGAGCCGACGCACCACACAGTGGGCCATCATCATTGGCATCACTATTGATTTCCCGTGTCGTTTTTTTAATCACCACAATACCTTCAGGTCTCGCTCTCACTTGCTTCGCTTTGCTTGTGTCTGGGTGATGGATTGCGGCGGACATTCGTCTCTCGGGTCGCAATGAGTACACAAGCATAATGTCATAATGGCCAGGACCACCATCCATCCACAGATGGCCGAACAAGCAGAGATGATGATGATTATTTCCCCCCCGTTGGACGCTGTTGCCTTCTTAAAGTCATCTTTGGGACACAAAGAGGGGGACAATCGGCATGCACTCTTGAGATCAGTTTCTTCAGAAAGAAGCAAGCCTGAGAGCGCAAACGACTGCAAATCAGTCATCATGCGCAATCGTGAAGCCATTGCTTGCCATGCGTGTGTGTGATCGAATCGAGGTACTTGCCGACAGCTTTTGTCATGAGGTTTCAAAGTTGCTGTTTACCGGAAACATTTGAAAAGCAGTACTGTAACACGACCATTCTGGTGACTTGTTGGCAATATAGAGAGAGTGAAGACGACTCGCTGATAGGTATCCTCGCGCATTTTTTGGTATCGCTTTGAAAAGTGAAATCGTCTGTCCCAAGGCAAGTTCAACCAGAAAAAGTTGTTTCTCCAGCAGTGTCATAGGAAATCGATTATCAGATTAGACAGGTGAGAACCAAAAAAAGTACGTAATCGGGTACCCATATATCTTCCTGGAATCCCATCCATATCAAGTATATTAGGTGGATAAGGATATGCATTATAATGTGTTGTGGGTGGTCTCATGTGACCTTCACATTTATACGACAACAAACAGTTGGAAATGGAAGCTAACTATGTAGAAAAAATACTGGGTGAGTATGAAAGGTATAGAAATCCAGAGCTTCTCCGTGCAACGCACGACATTGTTAGAAAACTGGGTGTATG
>JAADVN010000712.1:0-14222 GCA_023335535.1 Globisporangium spinosum | reverse complement strand
GACCCTCCAGAACGGCATGCGCGGCGCTCTTGGAGCGTCCGACAGCTTTCGCGATGGCAAGAACAGCCATCTTCACGCTTGTGTACGCCAAAATTTTGCCTTGCTGGAGCTTCGACAACCCCGAGGCTTTCGCCATTGTTGTTGCGCCCCCAATATGAAAACAACAATGTAAATGAGTTGACACATCCATTGAGTTCTCAACCGAGCCTTTTGGCGCTGTAATCAAGCCTTGAACGCCCCCTATGTGCTCTATTTTCACCTGTTCTTATGTTCATGACGCACTCTTTAAATATATATTTTCCAAGACGTGGTCACCAAGTGGTCAAATGAAGTCGTGCTTTCGCCATGAGAATGTCCCACATGTTTTCTATCATATCTGAGGATTTCAGCGCTGGAGAGTAAAAATTGAAGGGAAAATCTACATTTTCGTGAAAAAAGAGACGTCCTTAAGATTTTGGCGCGCACTGTAAGTAATGTCGCAATATCAATGTAAGTACAAAAATCTGCCAGCAGCAATTGATTGCTAAAAGCATTTGCAGAAACACACTATTCTTCAGCAGCTGTTGAATGGCAAGTATAAATGGCTATCTCAACACCAGGGTAATCAGCAGTCCCGCACATTATCGCACGCCATTTCCACCAATCACAGAGCTTATTTCAATGTCCCCCCAATCAACGTGGGTCGTATACCTTCAGGAATGGTGTTGATGCGAAATAGTCTGCATTCCGTCAGGGTAATCCATCCATTCGATCGCACACGGTGCACTGGATGCCTACGACGTTAGCGAGCGCGTATGCGAAGTCGAGACTGAGGGAGGGACCCTCGTGCTATGTGTGTGGAGAACTAGACTATCACAACGCAATTTGCATTGCGCTGCACACCCGCCAAGAGAGACAGAAACAGAGAGAGAGAGAGAGAGAGAGAGTAGCATCAAGGACCGACCACGAACCAACGAACCTCGGCAACGTTCAGCTAGTCCACCTAGAGCGAACACAGAGCACAGCATAGACAGACAAGCCCGCCAGTATTCACCTCTTGGGTCTCTCCGCTGACGAATAAGGGCCGGCTAATAAGATGAGGGAGGAGAACGATCTCCAGTCGCCGAGCTCGACGAACTTCATCAATCCGGCGTCGCAGCTGTCGGAGCGCCGCACGACGTGGACGTACATCAAGGCGCTCCTGTGGAAGAACGCGCTGCTCAAGCGTCGGCACTGGATCGGCACGCTGCTCGAGATCGTCCTGCCCACGATCTTCGTGCTGCTGCTCGGCCTGCTCAAGAACATGACGAACGACGTGGATGTGCCGGTGGGGTGGAGTGACGACACGTCCATGCCGGGCGACAGCTCAGCGGGCACGTCCTACAACCTCTACCAGCCGTCGGGCTCGTCCATCACGTGGGTGCCGACGTCGCTGCCAAAGTTCAGCATGTACGAAAGCACGCTCACGGGCTTGATCCTGACGCTCGGCAAGCAGGCGATCGCGGATGGACTCAACTTGGACCAGCTCTCGGCCGCCGACCTTGCGACGTGCGTCCAGGGCGTCACGGTGCTCGGTGCCGTATCAACCAACGCGTCGTCGCCGAACCGCGTGCCCGAGGCGTGCGGCAACAAAGTCGCGCCGTACAAAATCGGCATCGCACCGGACAACACGTTTACGCGCCAGTACTTCATGCAAACAATGGATCTATGGTACCCGCGTGTGCACCTCCAGAACGGCACGAGCAACTCGCCGCAAGTGCCGTCGTTTGAAGACAGCATCCAGTTCTACGCGACTGCGGACGCCTTGCAAGACTACGTCACAAGCAGTGATTACGGCCTCGGCGCGAGCAACCCGCGGATCTACGGCGCGATCGTATTCGACATGACCCCGAGCGACGACGAGATCGGGACTTACTCGTCGCTTGAGTACACGCTCCGCCTGAATTCGACGGCGAGCCAGACGGGCGAAATGGGTCGTATCCCACCAACCGCGACAACTTCCGTCTTTCCGTTCCAGCGCAAGATTAACACGGCGGCGTACTCGCGATACGCGGTGACGGGCTTCATGACGCTCCAGACGCTCGTGACGCGCTTCGCGGCCTGCATGCCAGTGTGGAACTCCGGCAACAAGACCACGACCGGCACCTGCCAGCGCACGCAGGCGACTGCCAAGACCAGCAACGAACTTGACGACCGTTTGATTGCCACGATGGAGACCGATGCGCTGTTGAAGGTAGCGCTTACCGACATCCTTTCCTTAAGCCCAAGTAGTGCCAACGCGGCGGTCGGCGCCTCATCATTCTCGAGCGTGCTCGCCTCGATGCCCGCCGCGTCCAAGGAAGCGCTGCTCAAGCCTCTTCGCCAGGCGCCGCAGCCATTCCTCGGCGCATCGGTGGCTCCGTTCCCGATCGACGCCTACACGGACTCGCCGTTCTACGCGCAGGTGAAGGACGTGTTTGCGCTCGTGTTCGTGCTGGCGTACCTCTACCTCGTCTCCCGCGTGCTCGTGGTGTTCATCCAGGAGAAGGAGTCCCGCATGCGCGAGTACATGAAGATCCTGGGCGTCAAGGAGAAGGCGATTCTCATCTCGTGGTACATCACCTACGTCGGCATCGTGCTAGTTGGGGCGATCCTGCAAGCGCTGGCGAGTACGCTGGGTCTCTTCGCCAACAGCTCGATGGTCCTCGTGTTACTGTTCTTCTTCCTCTTTGGCACGAGTGTGCTGGCGTTCGGCTTCCTCGTGAGCGCGGTCTTTAGCAAGGCGCGCGCAGGTTCGTTCATGGGCATGATCCTGTTTTTCCTCATGTACTTTGTCTCGAACGCGTTTTCGGAGGAGACCAGCGAGACCACCAGGACGGTCGCCTCCGTGCTTTCCCCCGTCGGGCTCTCGTTTGGCGTCAAAGTGATCGCGAACCTAGAGGCTACGGGCCAAGGGATCAACTTCGGCAACATGAGCGTGCTGAATGAGAACTACCGCTTCAGTACGACGCTACTGATGTTCCTCGTCGACACGATCTTGTACACGCTCCTAGGTCTGTACTTCGAGAAGGTGGTTCCCAAGGAGTGGGGTACATCGCTCAAATGGTACTTCCCCGTCTCGCTATCCTACTGGAGAAGCAAGCGCAAGGAGCGCTCCTCTCAAGCTCAAGCCCAAGCTCAAGCTCAGAGGCCTAGTGCCGACGATGCCTTGCTCGACAACGTTGTCTTGGACATGAACCCGAACTTCGAACCGGTTAGCGCTGAGCTTCGCGGACAGGAGCGCAACGGCAGTGCTCTTGTGGTCCAGCGTCTCCGCAAGGTGTTCTCCGTCCCTGGGGGCGAGAAGGTTGCGGTGCAAGGGATGAACTTGGCGATGTACAAGGACCAGATCACGTGTTTGCTCGGCCACAACGGGGCTGGTAAGACGACGTTGATCTCGATGCTTACCGGCATGACCACGCCCTCCAGCGGGGACGCGTCGTACCAAGGGCTGTCGCTGACGGAGGATATTGATGCAATCCGCGAGTCGTTGGGCATTTGTTTCCAGCACGACGTGCTGTTCGCTGACCTGACTGTCGAGGAGCATCTGCTGATCTTCGGCCAGATCAAAGGGTACGTGAACGAAGAGCTGCAGGCAGTGGTCGAGAACCAGATCCGCGAAGTCGGCCTGACCGAGAAGCGCAAGGTCAAGTCGAGCGAGCTCTCGGGTGGCATGAAGCGTAAGTTGTCGGTGGCGATCTGCCTTCTCGGCGACAGCTCGCTGGTGTTCTTGGACGAGCCAACATCCGGTATGGACCCCTACAGCCGTCGCAGTACCTGGGAGATCTTGTTGAACAACCGCAGCGACCGTGTGATGGTACTGACGACCCACTTCATGGACGAAGCGGACATCTTGGGCGACCGCATCGCCATCATGGCGGAGGGCGAGCTTCGCTGCTGCGGCTCGTCGCTGTTCTTGAAGAACCGCTTCGGTGCTGGCTACAACTTGACGTTGGTGAAGGCCGACAGCGGCTGCGACGACAACAATCTGGCTGCGTTCATCCAGTCGTTTGTGCCAAACGCGCAGATCCTCAGCAATGTGGGCAGCGAAATCGCGTTCCAGCTGCCGCTGAACAGCTCCAGCGCGTTCGCTGAGATGTTCGCTGAGATGGACAACCGGCTGGAATCGCTGGGGCTGTTGTCCTACGGGGTATCGGTGACAACTCTGGAGGAAGTGTTCATCAAGGTCGCGGAGGCGGGCGACGAGGACAACCAACACACGCTCGCGAAGGATACGCGAAGCGGCACTCCTGCCACCGCGAGTCCCGCTAACGGTGGTGCCAACAACAACGCACCAGAGATGAAGCAAGAGGGGCTGTTCATGGCCCACCTCGGCGCGTTGCTGCTCAAGCGTTTCCGTGTAGCAAAGCGTGACAAGAAGATGATGTTCTACAGCATGTTCCTTCCGGTGCTTCTTCTTTTTGTGGGGTTGAAGCTGGAAACCGGCGCGGGGTTCACGAGCAATGCTTCCAAGATGGCGCTGACAACGGATGCGTTTGATGCGAAAGACTTGACTCCAACACCGTTCTACTGCCAGGCCGACAGATCCAAGTGGTGCAGCAGTGTCATGGGCTCCTCGTTCTTCACTGGCGCTCAACCGCAGCAGATCCCTTTGTCTGTGATTCCGCAGCCAGCGTTTGCTTCAAACTCGCCGAGCGTGTTCAACGTGACGTACACGAACCCGTTGATCAATCAGTCCGATACCACGGGCTACCAGCTTCGCCTCGGCGAAGAAGTGTACAAGCGAGGCTACGGTATCGATCAAACGGCCTCCACTGGTCAGTTTGGCGCGCTCTTGGTGAACGGCGATAGCAGCAACAATGTGATCAGCTACAACCTGATGGTGAACACGACGTCGACACACGCCTCGGTGATCTTCAAGGCTCTGATCGACCAAGCCATCTACCGCTTCTTCGCCTCCGACGCCAGTGACACTTCGGCTGAGACCGTGGATCTGAAGGTGAACAACCACCCGCTCCCACTGTCCGCGTCGTCGAAGGCGCTCCTCGGCTCATTCATGGCGTTCACGTCGTGCATCTCGATCGTGATCGCATTCACGTATTTCCCCGCGTCCATCATCGTGTTCTTGGTCAAGGAACGCCAGTCAGAGCATAACTCCAAGCACCAGCAGCTGGTGTCGGGGGTGTCTCTGAGCGCGTTCTGGTTGGCCAACTACCTCTGGGATATGATGGTCTATGCGGTGCCGTTCGTGGCGTCCATCATCATGATCAAGGGCTTCGACATTGCCGCGATGACGGGGAGCGCCGACTGCGTGTCGTGCACGTCCCAGACGTTCCCAGCGGTGATCGTGCTGTTCCTGCTCTTCGGGCTCGCGGTTTGCCCGTTCACGTACTGCATGTCGTACCTGTTCAAGGAGCATGCGTCGTCGCAGACGTACACGATCATGATCAACTTTCTGCTCGGCGTGGTGCTGCTGGTGGTGTCCTTCATCATGAGCATCGTCAAGTCGGCCGAGTCGGCGAATGACGTGCTGATCTTCATCTGGCGCCTGTCGCCACTCTTCAACCTCGGCAACGGGCTGCTGAACCTGGTGCTGGCGGAGTCGACGGCTGTGCTTGGTAGCACGGGCGAGAAGAAGAGCCCGTTCAGCGCGGACGTGATGGGTTGGGAGATGGTCTACCTGGTCGCCACGGCGATCCTCTTCGGCTCGCTGGCGGTCGGCATCGACTACGCGATGACGTTTCCCAAGTTCAAGAACATATCGGCTGGCGACCACAGCGTCGATATCGAGGGCCACACCGATGACATCGACGTGCAGAAGGAAGCCCAGCGCGTGGCTTCGGGCGGCGCGGACAACGACACGATCAAGCTTCTCAACATCCGCAAGGTGTACAAGGGCGGCAAGGCTGCCGTGCGCAACCTGACCTTTGGCTTGAAGCGCGGCGAGTGCTTTGGCTTCCTGGGCATCAACGGTGCCGGCAAGACCACGACCATGAAGATGCTGACGGGCGACGTGGTGCCGTCGAGTGGCACAGCCACGCTCGGTGGCTTTGATATCTTGACGCAGCAGCTCGAGGTGCGTCGCCAAATCGGTTACTGCCCTCAGTTCGACGCGCTCTTCGACCTCTTGACGGTCCGCGAGCACCTGGAGCTCTTTGCGCGCATCAAGGGCGTTTCGTCAGCGGACTTGAATAACGTGGTCTCGGGCCTGATCGAGCAGATGAACCTGAGCTCGTTCGACGGCAAACTCGCGGGCAGCTTGAGCGGCGGCAACAAGCGCAAGCTGTCCGTGGCGATTGCGATGATCGGCAACCCGAAGATCATCTTCCTGGATGAGCCTTCGACAGGTATGGACCCCGTGTCGCGCCGCTTCATGTGGGACGTGATCGCGAACATCTCGACGCGCAGCAAGTCGTCCACGGTCGTGCTGACAACGCACAGCATGGAGGAGTCTGAAGCGCTGTGCACTCGCGTCGGCATCATGGTCGGTGGTCGCATGCGCTGCTTGGGGAGCGTGCAGCACCTGAAGAGTCGATTCGGCGACGGGCTCGTGTTCGACGTGAAGCTCGCGACGCTCTCGCCAGAAGAGCTGCAGGACATGGTCGCCCAGCACTTCCACAGCGGCACCTCGTTCATGACGCCGATGGAGCTCAGGGAGAAGTGCCGCTCGTTTGGCGACGCGTCTCTGGCGGGGCGCATCGTGCCGTCCCACCCGACGGGCTACAACTTGGCTGCTGCGATGGAGCGCGATGGGTTTGTCCGCGCCGAGGCGTTCCTGTCGTGGTGCGTGGAGGAGACACGCTTCGACGCGCTCAACGAGTACTTGAAGCGTTCCTTCGGCGCTGATGGCGTGGTAGTGATGGAGCGCCAGAACGATTTCTGCCGCTTCAAGCTGCGCGGTTCGAACGACCAACTCAAGCTGTCCAAGGTGTTCGCGCTGGTGGAGGGCGTGAAGGTGGAGATGCACATCCGTGAGTACAGCGTGTCGCAGACGACGCTCGAGCAGATCTTCAACCAGTTCGCGTCGCAGCAGGCGGAAGAGCAGGGCGTGGCTCGAGGCATGTACGCCAGCACTGACTAAGGAAACCTACTTCGGAACGTGAGCTGAGGGGAGGCCGCGGCGTCACGACATGACGGACGGCGCATTTCGGTGATGCTCAGTGATGAGTTAGGTTATCACAAGAAGGAACGGACAAGATCCCTGAGCCGCAACGAATGTTGCTACATCCCGAGTGAGCAAGCTCTGAGCTCTCTAGCGCACCCGTCTCGCTTCTTAGATAGCTGATCTCGGCAATCACCCACTCACTCATGCGTGTGTCACGCCTCGAACTTTGAACGGCTGTTGTACTGATAAAAGCAAAGCAAAACGAGTCAATCCAGCGAAATTCCTCCTGCTCTCTCCTGTCGTGTGTCAACTTGTTCTTCGTCTTGGTCCGCTCCAGTGTGCAAACTACCAATCGACCTTCTCCACCATCGCCATCTATCACGCGTGCATAGTGGAATGAACACCCAGAGAGGACGCCGTCTGGACACTATGAAGGCCAGCGACTCGAGTCCACTCACGAGGGACAATAGAATTCCCGCTCAGCTTCAGCTTCAGGCAGTAGCAGTAGCAGTAGCATCCTCCTCGCAGGTGGTGCCTCCACAGATCTCCACGACGATCCCTCCTGGGTCAAGCAAGCGCTCCCAGCAAGTGCTGGCCGTCCTGGTCGCCGTGCTCAACTGGTTCGTGTGGCTCCTCGTGGTGCAAATCGTGCTCCTGCACTTCCTGGGCGTATTCTGGACAAAGACGGCCTCGGAAGTGCCCGCGAGCTACGGACAGCGTCCCCTCCCTCAACGGCCCCAGCGAGGTCAGCGGCTTCAACGACGATCCGCTCAGCAATCGAGCGATCGTGTGCGTGCTCCAAGGGAGATCGTGCCTGCTGCCCACCGTCAACGACGCGCTCATGCTCGGCACCACCAAACTACTCGTGAATGACTCAACAAACTCACCATCATCATCGTCCATCAATGGGTATCGCGTCGTGAAACCACCGCTCGTTCCTCGAAAGCAGCGCTCGCACAGGAGAAAAGTTGTGATTGCAACCGCACGATTATACGGTTGGTTCTATGGCGTAAGAGGCCAGCAGCAAGTATCGATAAACCGTTGGTATACAGTATACAGATTTTTATAAAATGGGTACACTGCAAAAACACTCCATTCTGATCACCGAAATGGGGTACTTTGCTACCGGTTGAACACTCCGTTTGTATGCCTTTATAATGTCTGTTCTACACGCTCCGTTTTCAGCCAATTAAAAGAGAGACTGCAACTGGAGGGTTTCAGCCAATGAAACGTGAGTAGCTCTTCGACATTCATTTTTCGCTCGCTTGTTCATTTTCTAATTGAGATCGACAAATTGCGCTGAGGAAAATGGCTGGAAGCGGCTCGCCGAGCACCATGATCGCGGAGGAAGAGCTCGCGAGCATGCACCAGTTCATCGAGAACGCGCTCGACCTCAAGCTCAAGGTGCGCCTCGCGTCCCACACGCTCATGCCATTCCTCTCAGCGCTCACAGCTCCTCTGTACGCACACGAGAGGCTCTGGTCAACCTCTCCTTCCCAAGGAGCAGCGCTGGGTTGAAAATGGCGAACGACTGGTTGCACTCGATAGGCTCACGCTATTGTCGCTGTTTGCTGTGTTATGATGTGTCGATCTGCAGGGTAATGGCACGAACTACCAGTACCTGATCCAGCAGCTGTCGACGCCCGGCAAGGCGGATGTCAAAACGCGGCGCAAGATCTACCTGGCGCTGCCGCGTTGTATCTCGACGATGGCGAACGAGCCGCAGGCGTACCAGCAACTCTTCGACGTGCTCTTCAAGTTCCATTTCCTGGAAGAGCGCGAGGAGATCGAGGCGTTCACGCGGTTCATCGTGCATCTGGTGTCGTCCAACACGGTGTACGTGCTGCCGACGCTGCAGATGCTCACGCGCAACCTGTGTCGCCCCGTGCAGTTGCCATCTTCCCTGTTGCCACCTCCAGCACCTACCGCAACCAAGCGGATCTCTATTGGAGGATCTTTCGGCGGCATCGGTGCGGCTTCTGCCACTCCAGCGCCTGCAGCTGAACCGATCGACGTCGAAGCGCGCATTGAGCAGCGATACGCGTTTGTGCATCAGACGTACCAGCGTGTGCTTGCCCTCGTGCCAACTGCCGCGAATGTGCTTTTTCCAGTGATTTGCGAGCACTTTCCGCACAAGCGCTTGGACGCAGCGTTCCAAGTCGCGTACCTCAAGAACGTGCTCAAGCTGTCGACGTACATGCCCGGACTCCAGGAGCGCATCTTTGGACTGATCATGGACCAGCTTGTCGCAGTTGACGTGGAGATCAAGCTGGACGAGAAGGAGGAGGACATTTTCACGATGGACGACTTTCTAGACGACGAACTTTTGCCGCCAGACAGCTCCAAAATCGACGAAATGGCAGACAAACTGGACCAGATGATGCTCGTCATGTTTGCGCACATTGACAGCACGGTCGGCGCTTCTGCGTTGGAGGACAGAGAAGACGCCGACAGCAAACTGGACGTGCAGAGAGCTGCGACAGTGTTTCGGTTCCTGCTCAAGGTGTTCGAGCATTCGATCCTCAACACGCACCGCTCCAAGTACCCGCAGTTCCTGCTCTTCTACGTGTGCCGCATGGACCCGCAGTTCCAGGACGTGCTCATCTCGCAGCTGCTCGCGGCGTCGCTTGATCCACAGGTGCCGCCTGTGACGCGCCACAGCTGCGGCGCGTACTTGGCGAGCTTCCTCGCGCGCGCCAAGTATATTTCCGTGTCGTACATCCAGAAAGCGCTCTACCATTTGCTGAAGTGGATGCACGACCAGATGGACATTTACGACGCCGCGCTCCAGCCAAAGCCAGTAGACGGCGAAGCAGATGGGAGCTCTCTGGAAGCGGAGCAGGCCGAGCTGGAGAAGAACAAGCGCGGCAATTTCCAGGAATCGATCTTCATCTCGACGCTGCAGACGGTCTGCTACATGCTCTGCTTCCGCGGCCTCGAAATCGCGCAGACGCCCAACGGCTATGATTTCCTGCGCACGCTGGGCTGGGAGCGCTTGCTTATCACGTCCACGTCGTACTGTCCGCTTGCGTTTTGCCAGCAGACCGTGGCGACCGAGTTCCTCAACTTTGTCGAGACCTTCGATCTGATCTCGGAGGAGTGCATCGACAAGGTGGACCAGGCGATCAGCAGCTCCGGCAAGGGCGGCGCGTTCAAGGTCAAGGCGAAGACCATGGAGCGCTCGACCGCGCCGACGTCGTCGAATGTCAGTAGCTCCGTGCTGCTCGGCCAGCGCCAGCCGCTCGAGACGTTCTTCCCGTTCGATCCGTACTTGCTGCGCCGATCGTTCAAGTACATCGGTCCGTCATATTTATACTGGAAGCACGCGGACCCGATGTCGAGCGAGAACTGCGACGCGCTGAACGAGGTCAAGGCGATCATCAAGGAGTTTGAAGCCGAGGAGCAGGATGAAGAAGATGACGCTGACGATGACGATGATGATGACGACGAGGATGAAGAGGATGAAGACGCCGAAGACCGGGACGACGACGTGAGCATGTCTGGCAGCGTCGACGCCACCTCTTTCAAGGGATTAAGTTATTTGGAAGTCGCGAGCCGCTCGCACCGCATGTCGATCGGCTCGTCGCTGGACGGCGACTACAGCTTCGAGGACCGGGATCGCGAGATCCGAGCCATGATGGACAAGAAGGGCAAACTAAGCGGCGGCAAGACCCCTCGACCTTCGCGAAGCACGTTCGACCCGTCGCCCGCGCTCTCGGCGAGCTCTCCGCCGTCGCGTCTGCCTCCTCTGGGCTCTGCGAACGCGTTCACGCTCGGCGGCTTTGACGACTACGAGGACGACGGATTCTAAAGTGTAGCACTACAAAATACATCAAGCACAATACAAACAACTAAATGCCTCAAGAACGTGTGCGTGTGAGTGAATGTGTCTGTGTGTGCAAATTATATATTAGTGCGCTAACGTCAGCTCGCCTCGAGAGGTGTCGTGAACAAGGAAATAGGGGAAAAGAGAAGAGAGAAGACTCCAAAAGCATCAAGAATACAAACCACCACCTACTCTCTGCAGCCAGCAGGAAGAAGAGGAAGAAAATGGTTTTCGCGTAGATAGTATCAGCCGCCGCCAGCCAGACCAAGTCATTTATCGTCGGTAGGCGGCGAGCTGTGCGCGCAGCTGCTCGTTCTCGTCTTCAAGGCGGAAGAGCTTCGGCGCGATCTCCGAGTCCATCTCCGTGATCTGGTTCTTCAAATGGTGGTTCTCTTCGCGCAGACGTGTCACTTCGTCGCGCAAGTACGTGTTGATGTCTAGCTGCTGCTCGAGCGACGTCTTCGCCTCCATCAGCGCGTCTTCGATCTCCAGCTGCTTGACCGCGGCGATATCTGCCTGCTCCTGCACCATGCGGTTGCAGTCGTTCATCAGGCGCTCGACGTCCTCTTCCTTGCGCTTGATCTCTTCCTGGGTCTTCGCGAGCGACGCCTCGTACGCCGCGATCTGATCGTGGCTCGCGATCACCTGCTCCTGGTGCTTGTGGAGCGCGCTCTCGTTCTTCTCGAGCTGCTCGCGCAACAGCGCCATCTCCTGCTCATACTTCGCCTGGTCCTTCTGCGAGTGCTGTGCCACGCGGAGCTTCTCTTGCTCGTTCAGCAGATCTGTGATCATCTGCTCGTCCGCCGCGCGCTGGCTCTTGATCGACTGCAGCGCCATGCTCTGCATGCTCAACTCCGATTGCAGCTTCGAGATCGTCGTGTCGATCACGCGGCGACTCGAGAGCATGTCTTCGTGGATCTTGACGGTCGACCTGCGGTTGTGGTCGACCTTCACGCGCACATTTTCATCCAGCCTAGCAATAGCGACCATCCATCCAGCAAATAAACAGCGAATAAATACCCAGAGACACTTGTGCAGCAGAGCCACAAAGCATGAGAGTTACGTACATGACAGTCAGCTTGGAGATCTGCTTCTGGAGAACCGACTTTTGCTCGCGCTCAAGCTTCAACGCCTACACAATCCATCACCAGATCAACCAATCAATCACATGCCATCGGATATATTGCGCCATAAAAAATGGATCGCAAGCAGCTTACATGCTCAAAGTACGTGCCAGCGCGCTTCGCATCTTCCTCTTCCTGTGTGTGTTTTTTTTCAAGCAGTACAGACTGTCAATCTCCCTTCGTTCCATATCATATGATCACTTTGAGAAAACTTACCGTGAACGTGCGGATATAGGCGGTGAGCACCGACCACTCGCTGCACTGCTTCGTCGCTTCATCGACCACGCGTGCGCGGAACACGTAGTTCTGTACGTGCAAACGCATGCATGAATTAATACAAGAGATCGACAGCACAAGATGTGACACACATACAACAGCATAATCACCACTATGCGCATGAAGCGTACCGTGTTGGGCGTGAGTCCTTTCACTGGGTACATCGCACCGGCGAAGGGCTCCGACTCGGTCCACGAGTAGTACACATACCCGTGCTCACTGTGACTCTATCCATCGACACACACATCCATCCACGCAGCAAAAACACATTGATCAGTACCACCACATACGCGCGCACTGCATAGCAAACCCATAGGAATAACAAACAATACCGCACCACTTGGAACGCGAGCTTCTTGTCCGCCTGCTGCTGGTTCTGGTCTACCTTGACGCGCAGAGTGATCGACTTATCTGTCTTGGACACGGCTTCGGGCGCGGGCGGCGGCGGCAGCAGCTCGGGCACCGTCGAGAGCTGCATGTTCAGAGAGTGAGAGAAAGAATGCGAGAAGGCGCTGTCTGTGGGTCTTCGTGGAGCGCGCGCGCAAGAGAAAGCGTCTGAGCTGATGAGGATCGCTTTGTCGCTCGCTTTGCTTTTTGCTTTTCTGGTCGTTCGTTCTCTCTTCTCTCTTGAAGAATGCAGTTTAGCTGAATCAAGTACCACATTCGAATATCCACTTGATTTTTGTATTGAAGTATCCATATTGCCTTTTCTCAACAGAGCGTGGCTTAAACATGGTGTATTGTGCCTATTAAAAACGCCAATACAATATCTATTGTTCGTCGCGACAAAAAAATGAACGACGTATATGTTTTTTCACTTGGTTTTTGTATTCAGTGCTGAACCTAACCGTTCACTTTTTTTTAGTCGCGATGAACAATAGATATTGTATCGAAATTAAATTACACAAGTCGCAATTCACGTTGAGCCCCGCATTTTGGCCGCGCGCCATTTTTTGAACAGGCGGGGGCACAAAGGCAACCAAAAGCATCATGGAGACGCCGACGCTGGAGCGCACGTTCCGCGGCCACAAGTCGGCGGTCACGAGCGTGAGCTTCCACCCGAACATGCAGCAGCTGGCGTCCGCGTCCGTGGACTGCTCGGTCATGGTCTGGAACTTCCACTGCGTGGGGCACAAGGGACCGGTCTACGACATCAACTTCTCGCCGCAGGGCGATCTGCTCGCATCGTCGTCGCAGGACCGCACCAACGCGTCCAAAATCGCGTCTGCGAATAACGACAAGACGGTCAAGTTCTGGGACAAAGAGAAGCATGTGCATCCAGACGTTTTGTGAGGACGCGGAAATTCGGTGCAATTCCACCCGTGAGATGGGAACAATACAATCGTGTCGTGCAGCTATGACCGCAGTATCAACATGTGGGACACCCGCTCGACGAAGGTGGGCCAGCATTGCAAGGCACACGACTCGGATGTAACGAGCATCCACTTCCACCCGTCCGGAGACTATCTGGTGTCGACATCGATTGACAACACGATCAAGATCTGGGATGTGCGAGAAGGCCAAGTGCTGTACACGCTCCACGGCCACGATGGAGCGGTAAACTGCGCCGAATTTTCGCACGATAGCAAGTTCATCGCGTCTGGGTCAGTCGATTCGTTCGTGATGGTCTGGGAAGCAGATTTAGACAAGTATCTGCATGTAGACGCACCGAAAGTTGTTCCTGCAGATGCGAAAGGTAGTGTCAATGGCGTCAACAACAGCAGCACGAGCAGCAGGAAACCAGCGCGTTTCCTGACGGTTGCCCACGTGCGAGCCGATGATGGGGTGCGCGTTGAGCACCGAGCTGAACACGCTCGCCGTGATCTCCGCGTCCTTCGGGATGCCCACGAGCACGACCGCGCCGTGCGGACGCAGGAATGAGAGCGCTTGCTTGTATGCGTTGCCTCCTGAGGCGACGACTACCACTGCGTGT
>JAADVN010000711.1:0-14246 GCA_023335535.1 Globisporangium spinosum | reverse complement strand
TTTCTGCGAGGGAAAGATCGATCCTGCGGGACGCACACCGAGTTTCATGGCGAACTTGAATCTGTCGTTGTTCGCTCCGCTCATTGTGCATCTTGAGTACATTGCCGACGCCAAGTACATCACCAAACACGGACTCATGTTCCCACACAGCAATTCACCCACGCGCCAGAGTAGTTTCGCTCTCAGTGTGAGTACCCATATTCCATCTCCGATGGCATCGTCCGCTGCTGGTCTCAGACTATCGCAACTCGCAGCAAGCTGGGTGCCCGACAAGAACCGAAAGGCGTGCTTCGTGTGCTTCAAGGGTTTCAGCTTGCTGCGGCGGCGTCGCCACCATTGTCGCATGTGCGGCGAGGTGGTGTGCGCGCAGTGCATGGTCGCTTTACTGCTCGTAGCGCCACCAAAGTTCGACGCCGAGAAGGACGCCAACTTCCCGTTGTTGAACCAGCCGGAGAGCAAGAAGCTTGAAGACTCGAACCGCCACGGGTTCCCCGTCGTGAATACGTTCAAGTTTTGCAAAAAGTGTATGTTCGCGATCCGGCAGGAACGTCGTGCCATGGTCGCTGGTGTCGGCAACTACTACTTCACGGAGGGCATGATGCACCACTACGCGCAGATGCAGGCAGCGTTTGCTGGACACTACGACGACAACCAGTTTGATGACGACAACGAAGAGGAGGGAAACGAGAGTGGTTACTTGGACGAATCGATCGAGGATGACTGGATTGTGGACGACATCCAGTACTCAAGGCATGTTGAGAGGCTGCGTCAGGAGCACATGGAGCGAGAGAAGCAGAAACTGCGCGAGCAGGCCCAAAAGAGGCAAGCACGTGTCAGCGTTCGGCTGTTTGACGAGTCGGCTTCGTCGACAGTAGACTCGGACTTGGATGCGGCTGGTCTCAAGCAAAGCGGCGACAGCAACAATGAAGTTTACGGCCTTGAGAACTTGCTGATCACCGATCAGAAAAAGCTGGTGGGGACGAAGGGAGACGCGACGATGAGCAAGAGCGACAGAGAGCTGGGCAACGCAGCAGCAGACAACAACACTATCAGCAGCAGCCCCATTAAAGCGGTTTCTCCTGAGCTGGTTCCACCCACTGCTAAGAGCGATGGCAATAGCACTGACGACACACCTCACGAATCTTCTTCTTCTCTGCTGCCGATCGACGTTCGGCGGCGGTCATTCTCGATCCCGAAGCACTTTGAGAGGATGGAGCAGTCGATCGCGGAGCAGGAGGCACTCCTCACTTCGATCCAGCAGCAGCGCGCAAAGACGAAAGCTGAGATCGGCGACGGCGCTCCGTCGAGATTGCCCATCGGCGCAGCGATGCAGTCGATGGCGCGGACGATGTCGATGGGCGGCAGCAACCAGGAAGAGGAGGCCGAGGGTGATGACGCGAAGCCGTCGAGCGCAGCGACAGCTTCGTTGTCGACCGAGTCCTCGCAATGATGAGTGGGCAAACATCGCTCATGTATGTACCTATATATTTACTTACTGGTTGTCTCCTGTTGAAGGAAAGTTGAAGAGTGAGCACAGAATGCTGGCATGGGTGGGAAAAAAAATCTTGGTGGATTCAACAAACAAACAACTCGACACTTGTTCAAGAAAGCCAGACTAACAAAGGAAACTTGCTCAAGATTTTTTTCTCATCAGTTGGTTGTGTAACTGTCCTGGCAATGAACTGGTGCGCGCCAGCGCTCAGCAAGCAACAAGGCAAAGCACGCATGCGAGTGCGACGCACCCGGCAAAGCAAACAAGCTGCGTCCGGTTGTTTATATCGTGTGTATTAGGCTCGCGCTTGTTTGGCAACAAGTTGCTGCTTTTGTTGGCTTGCTTTGTGCATGTGGCGATTGGTTGATTTTGATACCGCGACAGACGCATCTCTCTTGCTTGATTTGCTTTCCCTTCACATTTTTTGTGTCGCTTGTTGTTGTGGCGAAATTGATAGCCACTAATGCTACCTACATTAAGTATACATTTTCTGTCCACTACCGGAAAACATTATACGACGCAAAACCTAAAATCTTCTGACAACAATACCAAATCATTCTACCGTGCTCACACAAAATTTCCGGCCAACCGTATAGCTGGTCACATTGTTGATGTCTTCAGCTGCTATCCAGATTGTTGTCAAGTCAACGAGGGAGCAGCATTTCAAAAACGAGCTTGTTGTCCCGCCCGGCTCGTCTGGCTTGCAGTGCGCACACAGCAAGCCACACAACAACAGTCAATACAGCAAGCAACACCACACACTTCGCGAACGATGCTCCCGTCGCTCACAACATCGAGGCGATCAGTCCTGAAAACGCAGAGAAGCCCGAAGCGCGAGCTCACGCGCGCGTGACAGAGAGAGAGAATGGAGATCAGCGGCATCGGAGGCTACCGCGACGGCCTCGTGGCGCGGTCGTCGATCACAAGCGCGAGCACGACGCTCGGTGTCGGCGCAGACGGCCAGCTACTGGAGAAGCCCGCGGCCACGCGGTCGCTGGGCAGCGGGCGAGGAAGAGGAAGAGGACAGGGGCGAGGAGGAGACGCACGCCGACAGCTCCAGGCCGGCCACCGCGCGTCCGAGCCGATCCTGCTCGACTTTGATCTGCCGTCCGCCGCCGCCACGCAGACAACCACCACCCCGTCGAGCCAGCAGATGAAAGCGGCGCAGCGACAGGCCTCGCAGAAGCAGCAGAAGCGCAAGACCATGCCGCGCCTCAATAACCTCATCCCGCCCGTGAATTTGAGCGAAGAGCGCCGCGCCGAGTACAAGCAGGTGATGGAAGACCGCATCGAACGCATGCTGCTGCGGAGCCAGGCGGCGTGGGACGGCACGAATGGCATCTTCGAAGACGACCCGAAGAACTGGAAGCTGCATGTATCCAAGCCGAACCTCACAATGTACCGCCGGCGCTATGGCCCTGGGAGCGACGAGGACGCCTCCACATCCCGTTCATTTGTGGCCACGGGCCGCATCCCGGGGTTGACACTCCAGGATGTCGAGTACGGACTCTACGCCGATACGACGCCGGACGAGCGCGCAATTAACGCCTACTGGTTCAAGGACTATTTCCTCGACGCCGCGATCCTTGAGGCGTACGAGACCCGCACTGACGACGACCCGTTCCTCTTCTTTGGTACAAAGTGGCTGCTCACAGGACCGTTCACCAACGTGAAGTTCATCGCGCCGCGGGACAGCGCCTTTGTGCAGTACACGAAGAGCGTGATCGACGAGTACGGCGAAAAGATTCTCGTCAAGTTTGTCAAGTCGGCCCCGGAAGACGTCATCCCGCACATTCCCGACCAGGGCGACATCCGCTTTGTGCGCATCGACTTCTCAATCATCTACATGTACCGCTTCGACCCAAAATCACAAGACGTGCAGGTTTTCTGCGAGGGAAGACTCGATCCTTGCGGGCGTACCACGAGCTGGATGGCGAACTTGAATCTAACGATGTACGCACCAGCCGTTGTGCAGCTCGACCACATCGCCGACGTCAAGTACATCACCAAGCACGGACTCATGTTTCCGCACGATAATTCTCCGACAGGCAAGAGCGACTTTGCGCTGAGCGTGAGTACGCATCTGCCATCCCCGATGGCGTCGTCCACAGCTGACCTGAGGTTGTCATCACATCTCGCAGCGAGCTGGGTGCCCGACAAGAAGCGGAAAGCGTGCTTCGTGTGCTTCAAGGGTTTCAGTCTTTTGCGCCGCCACCGCCATCACTGCCGCATGTGCGGCGAGGTCATGTGCTCACAGTGCATGATCACGCTGCCGCTCATTACACCAGAAAAGTTTGACGCCGAGAAGGACGCCAACTTCCCGTTGCAGAACCAGCCGGAGAGCAAGAAGCTTGAAGACACGCACCGGCACGGCTTCCATGTTGTGAACCCATTCAAGTTTTGCAAAAAGTGCATGTTTGTGATCCGCCAAGAACGCCGTGCGATGGTCGCTGGAGTGGGCAACTACTACTTCACGGAGGGCATGATGCACCACTACGCACAGATGCAGGCAGCGTTCGCAGGAAACTATGAGGGTGATCAGTTCGCGGACGAAGCCGAGGGGAACGAAACTGGATATTTCGATGACTCGATCAACGATGACGAGTCGATCGTGGACGACGTCCAGTACTCGAAGCGCATTGAGAAGCTGCGCCAGGAGCACATGGAGCGAGAGAAGCAGAAACTGCGCGATCAGTCGCAGAAGAAGCAAGCTCGTGTGAGCGTTCGGCTGTTTGATGGGTCCGACATGTCCGACGCGGCGTCCATGTCGGTGCCATCGCTGGATTCCGACTCAAACCCGGCGAGTCGCAAGCAAAGCGCCAGCAGCAGTGAGGTTTACGATTTCGACAACTTGCTGGTCACGGACCAGAAGAAGCTGCAGGTGAGGGTGGATGCGATGAAGGCGACCGCGGAGAACGATGATAACGTTGCCGACGCACCTGAAGAAACTTCGCTGTTGCCGGACGACCTTCGACGTCGGTCGTTCTCGACTTCCAACCAATTTGAGAAAATGGAGCGATCCATCGCGGAGCAGGAAGCGTTGATCAATTCGATCCAATTGCAGCGCGCGATGATGAAAGCGGAGAACGGAGACAGCGCTCAGTCGAGATTGCCCATTGGTGCAGTGATGCAGTCGATGGCGCTGACGATGCCGGCGGCGGTGTCGAGCATCCAAGTAGAGGACGACCCAGACAAGCTGAAGGTAACAACAGCTTCCGTGTCGATCGAGGAACAGGCGCCTTAATCTCTGATGAAAACGTCCATATGAACCGGAACACACGCCCACCCGACCAGAACGACGCGCTCCAATGCAGCGCAGCAACCATCTCGAGCAGCATCCGCTGCAAAGAAGCAGAGCAACTCCTAACTTGTGGCGCGCGCAGCGTTTTGGCTTGTGTGCCGCGATGCTCCGCAAAGTTACGGCCTTCCGCAGCATAGAAAAAATTAGACCCCCAATAGAAACCACACCATACAACTGGACTGATGTGTGCCGTGGCCATGATGGAGGCACGACCGGAACGATTTCCCATCCCCCATCATTGTCGAGGACCACACTTGAACTCTTGAAGGTGCAGTACCACTTGGAAAGACTAAATTGGCGCGAGATTGACAAGCAGAGGCAGGCAGAGAGTCATAACTTTCGCAAACAATACATGTTCGATGATTCGACTTGCCGTACGACCACATCGCAACGCCTTGAGCCCTAGCAGCCTGCGCGTCCTACAGGACAGAGGTTTGGCATCATGCACTCGGTTCTTCAACGCTGTAATCACTCCTGGATGATCACAGCACAGTCGTCAAGTCAAAAAGAATCGTCAAATTTCAATAAGCAAGCGTCCAAATTTAGAGAAAACTGTGTAAGTTGCTGCCAAATAATAAAGGATTTTGGGTATTTGGACCACTTTGTATGTGATATTTTTCCCCTGATGTTTGAAAAGCGACTTGCCTTTCTTTGTTAGAAAAAAAGCGGATCTTTGTCCACCATCTGGCTTTTTGCAGTAATCCTCTCCAATTGCATATTCTTCGGTGGGCGATTTCCAGCGATGCCAGAAGGAATGCATGCATACAGAGCATGCTCTTTCGTATTCCTGTGGAGCGCAAGCACAAATGCGTTATCACATTCTTGTTATGTTGCTCCCATCGTGCGTTCTGCACCTCAAAATGGACTATGTTCATCGAGCTGGAAGGCGATTCGAGCAACATAAACTAACGCTATTAGTCAGAAATACTGCTTAGTGTGGCATCGCAAATGCTGTCACATTCCACATTCCCACTGATGGAGCCTGTGTCAGTGTGTTCACTCTAGGAGGACCAGTGCAATACAGCTCCTGTCTCCCAATTTCGCCCAAAGCCAAAGCCATCAGTGCACGTGCAGTAAATATGCGAGACGAGGATATGCATGCAAACAAATCTCAGCCCATAAATCCACAAAATGATAAGGCTGCACCTACAGTCTTACAGTAGCAGACAAGACAGTCGAGGCACTCACTCCATAACAATCCACTGCGTGAGGGACTGATCAACTCGCTCACTCATTCAAACCGTGGTTTGTTGGCTCATGGGTGATTGGGTTTTTTCATCTACTGGCAGGTGCCTAGACTGTAGTTTCAGACATACCCGAGAAAGGCTGGGTTTGTAAAACAACCGAACAACAAAACCACACCGGCAATTCCTCCTCGCGGCTCCGGTCGATCGATCGATCGATCGGACTCACTCGGACACTTCCGATCACAAGCCAAGCAGCCCACACCCTCGCGCCTTCCTTCCCCACTCCCCACATGGAGATCAGCGGCATCGGAGGCTACCGTGGCGGCCTCGTGGCGCGCTCCTCGGTCACGGGCGCCAGCACCAGTGGCGGCCGCCGCCTGCTGGAGAAGCCCCCGGCCTCGCGGTCCGTGGCCGGCACGACGTACGCGGGCGGCACCAGCTACAGCGGTGGCGGCGGCAGCACGCGCGCGTCCGAGCCGATCATGCTCGACTTTGACCTGCCGGCGGCCGCGCCCGCGCGCCACAGCCAGCAGCAGAAGCGCAGCAGCGGCAGCATCAAGAGCCACGGCACTGCAGCCAAGCCCACGAACATGCCGTGGCTCGACAACCTCACGCCGACCGTGCACTTGAGCGAAGAGCGCAGGGCCGAGTACAGGCAGGCAATGGACGACCGCATCACGAAAGCACTACTCAAGAGCCAGGCGGCGTGGGACGGCACGAGCGGCATCTTCGACGACCCGAAGAACTGGAAGCTCCACGTCGCGAAGCCGAACCTCACGCTGTATCGGAAACGCAGCGGCTCCGGCAGCGACCAGAGCATCTCGACGACGCGTCCGTTTGTCGCGACGGGCCGCACGTCGGGCGTGACGCTCCAGGACGTCGAGTACGGACTGTACGCGGACAACACCCCCGACGAGCGCGCGATCAACGCGGTGTGGTTCAGCGACCACTTCCTGGATGCCGCGGTGCTCGAAACGTACGAGACGCAGAATGATGACGATCCATTCCACTTCTTCGGCATGAAGTGGCTGCTCACGGGCGCGATCACGAACTTAAAGATCGCGCAGCCGCGCGACCGCGCGTTCCTGCACTACCAGAAGAGCGTGACGGACGAATACGGTGAGAAAGTCCTCGCCAAGGTCATCGAGTCGGTGCCCGAGGACGTCGTGCCGCTGATCCCGGACCAGGGCGGCATGCACGTCGTGCGCTCCGAGTTCTCGGTCGTGCTCTTGTACCACTACGACCACAAGGCGAAAGAGGTGCAGCTTTTCTGTGAGGGCAAGCTCGACCCCGCTGGCCGCTCAACTGGCTGGATGGCGAACCTGAACCTGTCGCTCTTCGCGCCAGTGATCACGCAGATCGAGCAGTTCGCGGACGCCAAGTATATCACCAAGCACGGACTCATGTTTCCGCACGAGAGCTCACTGAACGACCGGAGCACGATCGCGCTGAGCGTGAGCACACACATCCCGTCTCCCATGGCGGCGTCGGTCGCTGGGGAGATGAAACTGGCGTCCCTGGGTACAGCGAGCTGGGTGCCGGACAAGAAGCGCAAGGCGTGCTTCATCTGCTTCAAGAGCTTCAGTTTGTTACGGCGCCGGCGTCACCATTGCCGCATGTGCGGTGAAGTGATGTGCGGCCAGTGTCTGACGACGTTGCCGCTTGTGGCGCCGGCCAAGTTCGACGCGAAGAAAGACGCCGCGAACTTCCCGTTGCAGAACCAGCCGCTGAGCAAGAAGCTTGAAGACACGAACCGACACGGCTTCCATGTTGTGAACATTTTCAAATTTTGCAAAAAGTGCATCTTCCTGATCCGCCAAGAGCGCCGCGCGATGATCGCTGGGGTGGGCAACTACTACTTCACGGAGGGCATGATGCGCCACTACGCGCAGATGCAGGCGGCGCTCGCGGGTGAATACGAGTACCAGTACGAGGACGACGATGAGAGCGGGTACTTGGACGACTCGATCGATGACGACGAGTCGATCGTGGACGACGTGCAGTATTCGAAGCGCATTGAGAAGCTGCGCCAGGAGCACATGGAGCGAGAGAAGCAGAAACTGCGCGACCAGCAGCAGAAGACCCGTCTCGCGCGCAGCAGCGTCCGGCTGTTCGACGGCACGAACGTGTCCGATAAATCAATGGCGACCTCTGATGCAGCGAGTCGCCAGCACAGCGTGAGTGACAACGACAGCGAAGTGTACGAGTTTGACGAGTTGCTGGACGACAACCAGTTGATGGTGAGAGGCGAGCGGCTGAAGAGCAAGAGCGACGGTGACCGATTGAGTTTCCGGAACAGCCTGGCGGACAGCACCCATCCACCGTCTTTCACTTCGGCGATGCCGATTGCCACCACCACAACCACCGGCAGTAACAACAGCTACGACGTCAGCAGCAGCAACAACAACAGTGTCGACACAGCCAGCGACGCGTCTTCGCTGCTGCCGATCGACATCCGGCGCCGGTCGTTCTCGATCCCCGACCACTTTGAGAAGATGGAGCGGTCGATCGCGGAGCAGGAGGCGCTCATCAGCTCGATCCAGCAGCAGCGCGCCGCGAACTCGAGAGCCGAGGCGCGACTGCCCATCGGCGCGGTGATGCAGTCGCTCGCGCGGACCAAGCCGGCGATGCTGAGCGCGCGCGGGAACAGCAGCAACAACCAATTAGATCACGAAGCGGACCAGGCGACTACACGAACGTCCTCTCTGTCCATCGACTGAGCGAGTCGCTGCCACCAGCCGCATGCAGTGAGCGACAAAACACAGCATGCTGAAAATTGAAAAGCATATGAAATAAAATGTGAAAATGGTCGATCCAAGGGCCAATTGGGATATATATGTAAGTGGGAAATTGTAATTGATACTAAACGATTCTTTAAAGCGGAACCACAGTCACAGTGTTCGATGTCTTTTGGCATCACCAAATCTGTAAACGTGGTCTTTATTATATTTGCAGTCTATTTCGCGTGGCCAGGTCGGCAGGATTCGATTCGATTCTTTACGGACTTTGTTCAAAGTCCTCTTCGCTCTTGCGCTCTCGCTTGAGCACTTCAAGCAGCTTGGCGTTGTCCGCGATCGCGAGCTGGACGTCCGAGATCGAGACGCTCCCTCCTCGCTGGGACCGTGCGCGCGGCCACGACGACGTCGACAGCGTAGTCGAGTCCGTGGGCGACAGCAGCGTGACCGCGTGCGGCGACAAGGGCGGTGGCAGGCATTCGTCTAGGGCTTTCCTCCCATTGACCTCTATCTTGTTGTTATTGTTCGCCTTGTTTTCGTCGTCATCTTCTTCATCATCATCGTCGTCGTCACTGAATTCCTGCTGGAAGTCAAAGAGCATGTCCGGGTTGAAGCTCGAGAGCGAGCCTGAGATCTCACTGTCTCGTCCCGCTGCACAGTTGGCCAGCAGCTCGTGTGCGGGCACTGCGTTCGCCACCACGGGCTTAAACTCCAGGTCTTCGTTGCTGTCGGCATCCTCTTCTTCGTCTTCTTCCTCGTCGTTGCCAGCATCGTCATCGTTGTCAGCACCGTCGTCGTCGTCAACATTGTCGTCGACAACGTCGTCAAAGCCGTGTTGGTTGTCAGACGCCGCTGAAGACGTATCAACAACAACAACAGCAGCAGAACCAGGCAAATCGCTACCACCACCATTCGTTTCAGGGGCACTGTCTGTAGCTCTTCGTCGGATCGGGTGCAGCTCACATTGTCCATTCTCTTCGATGATCGCGCACACTTCGGACGATGTCATGGACGACAAGCTCCCTTTCCGATTGCGACTTTGCTTGGTCGACGTCGGAATCGTCGCATCGATATAATCGCTGCCTTCACTACTCTCCACCTCCGCTGCTGCCTCGAACTTCTCTTCACAGGGCGAGCCCAGCGGCGCAAACCTGTTATTGTGTATGGCCGCATCACCATTACCATGACCATTGCCACGCTCACTCGCGTCGCGTTCGGGGTGCAGCGTGCGTAGTTTCTCGTCCTGTGCGTCGTAGTCGCTCTTCCACGGGTTCATTTCCTGATTCTGCGTCTGGAACGCCGTGCTGTTGTTGTGCATGATGCTCTTGAGCTCCATGCATCGGTGGCACACTTTGCCCACTGTGATGTACATTCCGTGCGCTTCCCGCACCACGTGCCGTGGCGCCCTCGCTTTCGCTGTGTGCTTCATCCCAGCAGACTGCGTCGTCGCCATCGTGGCATTGCTCTCAGAGAAATCGCGGTTGCTGTGACTGCTGCTGCCAGTGCTCAGCAGCGCCAGCGATGAGTCCGTGCGCACGAGCGAGCGCACGTTGAGCTTGCTGTAGCTCGTGCACTCGCGGCAGATCACTTCGCCGCAGGACCGGCAGTGGTGCTTGGGGCGCCGCACGCGCTGGAACTTCTTCTGGCACACGTAGCACGCGCTGCGCTCCTCGTTCGCCACCCACGTGGTTGCCATGTCGAGCGGCGTGCTGTCGCTGCTGCTGCTGGCTATCGAGCCTCTGCTCTCGCTGCTATGCTTCCTCGCTGTTACTGCTCTCGCTGACGTTGCTCTTGTCGCTGTTGCTGCTGCGGCGGCGGTGACAACAGTGGAATGGAGCCCGTCGTCGTGGTGCAGTGAGCGCTTCGCGTTCCACATCTTCTTGAGGTAGAGCTGCACGAGCCAGAGCGGCATGCTGCCCTTGAAATGCGCTCGCCCCTTTGTGCACACATTCAGCACGGGCCGCTCGAGGGTGCTGTTGGCCTCGTCCACCCAGTATACCATCGCGGCTTCAATGTGCGCGCGCGTGAGCCCAAAGTACGAGTCCTTGCCGCCGTAGCCCTTCAGGTTCACCGACTGCACGATGCGGTAGAGCATGCGCTGGCCGTCGCTCTGCTGCACGTGCGTGCCCGTGAGCTCAATGTACGCGAACTCGCGACTGGACACGAGCTTCTTCACGGGCGACTTGAGCGCGAGCCACTTGATGCCCATGTACCAGAACGGGTCCTCAAGCGTCGCGCCTTCGAGCGTCTTGAGCACGCAGCTGTCGAGGCACATGGAGCCATACGTCTGCGTGTAGTGCAGGCGCACCTCCTCGGTCGTCTCGCCGTACGCGCTGCTCATGACGTCCTCAAGCGAGTACGGCGCCTTTAGGTGACCCATGAAGCACTGGCCGGACGTTGGCGGCGTCTGCATCGAGGCAGCCAGCTGCTGCTGTTTGCCCCCCTTGGCGCTGCTGCTGGGCAAGCTGTAGCTGCTGCGGTAATTCTTGCCGCTGCTCTTGGTGAGCAGACAGCTCTCGAGCGTCGACGCTGTGAGTTTCCAGCCGTCGCGCTGCGCGCTGCGCACGTTCGAGCGCCCCCACGTCGCGCCCTCACGGATCACCTCCTGCACCATCGGCAGTAGGTACGCGCGCAGCTCCTCGTGCTGCTCGGGCGTCACGTGGATCTTGGGCAGCTGGTGGTCCGCCACGGGGAAGAACGGCCGCGACGGCACGCGCGCGTGGTCCCTCGCCATGGCTCCTGCTCGCGCACGTGTGTGTGTCTGTGGGAGGGTCTCTCAGTGATGCAGCGCCACACACACAAATCAATCAAGCAGGGGGTGGGCTTCTTCTTCGGTGATGATGATGATAATAATGATGATGATGCCTTGTGAAGAAGACAGCCCTGATCGATCGATCGCTCAATCGATAGATGGATCGCCCAATTGATGGGCACCGACTGACTGACTGCTGCTTCTGCTTGTCGTGCAGGAGAAAGCGTGGGCCTGTGCCAGTAGCACCAGTAGCGTGGGATGCAGAGGCAATTGCTGAGGTTGGCACTGTTGTTGCTCCCTCCATTCGCGCGATTGCACAACACGGGCGATGGTGGGACACACACATCCATCATGACGTCTGTCTTTCGCGGTGTTGGTGTAGGTTCGTTCCATCGACACTTGCGCTCACTATGGAGAGCGCGTAAAGTGCGCACGACGCGAAGCACAGCGAAGCGTACTTGGAAGGAAGTAAACTAGGGAAGAGCATACTCTTGCAGTCGCAATGCTGCCGCGCGAAATAATTCATAGATGCTGCAAGGACAAAAGCCTACTGAATAGACTACTTTTATAGAGCCTTTGGATTGGGCAGACCTGGCTGCAGCTCTTTAAGTTCGCTTTCTGTCGGGAAGGCTCGTTTGTTCAAGCAGATCTCCGATGATGCGACGATGATGGCGAACTGACTGGGAATCAGCAACGCCCCAAATGAAAATGAACACTTTGACTTGCTGGAGGATTCGCCATGTGAATGGCGCAGGATCACTGTTACCTTCGTCTCGTTGCTGTCATTCGCATGCTGCACACACAGTAGTTGGAATGCAAGAGTATCTTCCTGTTGGTGGATGGTTCTCAGCTGTTGTTGCACAACGCAACAGGTGGAATTGGTGGATCTGCTGGTCTGGTGTATACGGCAACTCAGTATACACGTACAGTACAGTATGAGCAACAGGCACTTGCTTGCAAAACACACACGTACACGTAGACGACGCGCAGGTATTCGAACATGGATGAATTACGATAGAACCGGCGCACAAATCACACACAGCAAGCAAACACGCAGTAGCGAATTCGCAGAAAGCAGGCGCTCTGAAAGAATTGAGCTCTCTCTCTCTCTCTCTCTCTCTCTCTCTCTCTCTCTCTCGCTCGCTCGCTCGCACAGCGCTGGTCTTCGATGTCCAGTCCAGCGAGCCTTCTTCCGACAGCGAACCTTGCTTCAATCCTTTGAGCGACCGCAGCTTCCAGGTTGTGTTGCAAAGTTTACTTCTCCTGGATCACGAGCGGGCCGACGTTGTCGCCGGTCTCCTTGTTGTGCTTGACGTGCGAGCCGTCGCAGAGCGGGAACTTCTTGGACTTCCAGCAGCGGCACACGAGGCACTTGCCCTTGCCCTTGGTCACGAGGTCCTCCACTTCCGTCACATCTAAAAAGTCCACCACTTTCTCCTTCTCGAGCTTCACCTGGCGGTTCACGCGGAACTTGCCGCCTTTCGCGTCCGCCTTGCCCGAGAAGAAGAGCGAGTAGAAGAGCACGGCGATGGTCACGAGCAGCGGCGCCAGGTACACCCACTCCTCCTGCTTGAGCTTCATGAAGCCAGCGAACGTGCGCGGCAGCGGCAGCCCCTTGAGGTAGCGCGGCAATTGCACCTGCAGAGAGAGAAAGAAAAATACGACACTCAGCGCATGAGTCGGTCAGTCGTGCGTTGGTTTTCCACATGCGCAACGCTGCACAGACGCGCGAGGGCAGGAGGAAGTGACGCCAGACGCACCTTGAGGTATCTGCGGATGGCTTCCATTGTGTTCTTGGGGGCGCAGAGAGAGCGTGAGGGAGGCTGAGGCGTCTGCGGGGCGAGAGCGGAAATGAAGGGGCAGCTCGTTATGGGAATTGGACCACCAAAATGCAGTATTGTGCGATTCTTTTCGGTGACGAAATAGCCAATCAAATCGTTCAATAAATCTTGAGTGAGCCAATCAAATCGCTCTATTTGTCGTGTGTTTTTTCACGGACAAAACCCAAAGTAGCCGCGCTGTTGTTTTGGGATTTGTCCATGCAAAAACACGCGACAAATGGAGCGATTTGATTGGCTATTTCGCCACCAAAATGTTGGAATGGACCACCAAAATTCTGGGCGTATACTGAAAACCGGACAATCAAGAGTTGATGTATATTCAAATTTGTGCTGAAAGTCACTTTCTCAATTTAGTAAAACAAATTTCTTTATGCATATTTAAACTAGGATATTTACACTTTTTGCTGGTTGAGTTGGAGTGAGTTCGTTAATGAGGACAGGCATTCGTGTTCACTACGGAACATGTGCTTTGAGTTTAAAAGCTGTGCGCTTTGGAAGAAACTGGTAAGCACGTGGGCGCTCGCAATGAGCGCATTCGAGGTCAAGAAAGTCAATCTACACAATAATGGCTTTCGAACATGTATGGATTTCAGTAAAACATAATCGGCGAACAAATCACACACACCCATACCACAAATAAGTATGCAGGAAACCCCACTGAAGACACTCTCTTACTCTCGTGCGGCGCTGGTCTACTAAGGCGAGTAAGCTTCGTCCAATAGAGAGGCCAGGCAGTCTTCCTTCTGAGCACCCGAGGCTTTCAGCTTTGTAGATCGACAGTAGTAGCAACAGGAGCAGCAGCATCAATGAAGGTACTTGCGGGATGGATTCCATCGTGTCGTAAATGTGAAGAGAGGGTGTGACTGGGGCGTGTCTGTGAGGGATGAAAGTGGATTAGATCATGCCGAGGCGGCGGATCGTTTGGTATTGCTCTGCGT
>JAADVN010000710.1:0-14250 GCA_023335535.1 Globisporangium spinosum | reverse complement strand
GTGATGCCTGCTCGTGGACCGACAGCGGCTCACTCTGCTTGGTCTCTTCGTCCCGTGCATTTGCCATTTTCGAAGTAGCCGCCCAAATTGAACTGGTAGTGACAAAGATGAGGTTGAACACGCATCGAATAGTAGCCCGTTTCCTCATATTGCTCCCATTTCGAAAGTCAAATCCAATCCATCACTTTCTACAACTTGGACACCATCGACGGATTCTTGCCATGGACGGACGATCCCTCCACAACGGCAATAATCACCACTAGCCAGCATGCGTCCGATAGGTGCTCCATCTCCTGAGGCATACCGCGCCACTCCTGTGATTTTTCTCGTTCGTATATTTCTTTTTTTCTTCGTGCGTGTGTAAAAACAAATAGGGCTTTCTTCTCGCTCATTCTCTCTCTCTCTCTCTCTCTCTCTTTCCATTTCTTGACTCCTACGTGCGCGCATTCCTCCAGCAAAAAACCAGCACCACAAGCAGTCTCGTCACCGGATCCTGCTTACAGGATGCTACAGCCGCTCTTCTTGGGCTTGGGCACCTTCTTCTTGCGCACTTCCCGCACAAAGTTCTCGAACACGGCGGTCACGTTCGCGCCGGTGAGCGCACTGGTCTCTATGTAGTGCGCGTTGTAGGAACGCGCTATTCGCCGCCCTTCCTCCGTGCTCACCTGGCACTTGCTCGGGTCCTGGTCCACCACGTCCTTCTTGTTCGCGACCAGCACGATCGGCGGCAACGGTCGCTTGCTCTCGTTGATTTGCAGGTGCAGGTCAAAAAAAGGTTGTAATTCCTGGATTATAAACATTCATACACAACGCAAGTCAGCACGAGAAGATCACTGCCATACAACAACATGGAGAATCACCAAATGCGGGATACGAATTACGTACGTGGAGCGAGATCCGCGAGTCCATACTGTACACAAACACGTAGCCGTCCTTGTCCATCATCCACTGTCCACGCAGCGACTCGAAATCCTGTATCCCCAACAACAAGCACAAACGAGTGAGCCCTCACATGCATGCGCCTATCCATTATCCAACACGGTCGAAAATGCGACAGCACGTACATCCTGTCCTGCGGTGTCGAGGATCTCGAGCATGCAGAGCCCGTCGTCGACCGTGATGGCTTTCCGGTACGCGTCTTCGATCGTTGGGTCCCAGTCCTTGACGAAGTAGTCGCGCACGAAGCGCAGCGTGAGTGCACTCTTGCCAACACCACCAGAGCCCAGCACCGACATGTGGAACGTCTCCTGCCCGCTCGCATGCCCCACCGACTTGTAGAACGGCTCGCCCTGCGAGATGTAGAGCGTATCGTTGTTCTGGAGCTCGTCGACGTCCGTGATCTCGGCGCCGGACTGCAGAAACACGCGCTTTGCCTTCACATTGAGCTTCTTGCTCGCAGATTTCTTCAGCCGCACAATGTTATCCTTCGACTTGAGGTTCATCACCTACGCATCCATGCATTAACACCACAGGGGGGAAGCGCTTTCATCAGCATTCACGCACACGCGCATTCATACACACACTAGGCGTGTAATGACAGTAGCAGACCCCCTTCCTTCCCCCCCTCCACCACGCAGACAGCCAATAGAGAAAGGGGGAAAGAGGGGGTCATGAGGGGGGAAGCGAATCAAAAAGGGGGCGCGTACCTTTCCTTCTGAGCCAGGCTCATTCTTATAGATAAAGAGGCGCTTCTCGGCGCTCATAGTGAACGGACTGCCGGACAGAGGCGCACGCGTGGGCGGGGCTGTCGATCGCTCGATCTCTCTCTCTCACGCGCGCGAGCAGGTCGGGCGGGTGGACGGATGTTCACAGATATGTGCCTTGGCCGCTTTGGCCGCTTTTGCTTTCTTCTTTCGCTCCCACACAACACAACCCACTCACTCGCTCGCTCACACACATAGAGCTGGCACATTCAAAGACCCGACGGCGGGGCGGCTTCGAGCCAAAAAGCGCATAGTTGACTTGATTAGTGTATGGTGAAAGCACCCACTCGCAGGTTTTGTCACGAAAGTGTTGGGCAACGCAACCTCACAACATTGCCTGATTCGGAAACCCGATGTCGAGAGGTGGGAGGGGGAAACATCCCACCTACTTTTGGAATTTACCCATGTGAGCAAGAGACAGTCATGGTTTACCTCGTAAACCCGATACAAAAAATCATGTTCGGGACTTGGGTTTTTCGTTCGGGAATTTCCGATTTTGACTTGGGGTTTGTATGGAATTTGGGAAAACTCTCAAGTTTGGCATCGACTACGAGAGTTTTTTCGAAATTTCATTCAAACGCCAAGTCAAATCAGGGAAATTCACAATAGTCGTACTTTTGAAACGACCACGAAAAGTACAACAGCTGAGCCTGGCACTGAAACTGAAGCTGATGCTGCCCCAGAGGCGCCTTCCGATGTCGATGTCGATTTTGTGCCTGCGATTCTCGAGCAAAAGAGTCCTCCGAACTGCGACACCGACTGCTCTGGACGCTTGAGGCACCCGAGGTCAGCTCCCAAAAGTGTTGATAGAACCCCACGGGACAGCAGTGTCCTCCTGAGGCTTTCGTCACTGCTGAGCCACCACCAGTGATCTGCAGAGCGTGCCCGCCACGCAGGAGCCGTCGACTACCGATATAAACTTTCTCCAGCTCGTAGTCCACGTAGAGCAGCGAAGGCGAGACGACCGCGTGGTAGCTGACCTTGCTATAACATCAACAAAGAGAAGACAGATCTGACCGAACAGATAAGATCAAAATGGGCTGCGTGGCCAAGTGGACGAGCACGCTGGCGCTCTACACTACAGGTTACCTACACGCTTGTTGCAAAAGTTGAAACACAGGCGCATTTTTGAGCATACCTTGGTTTTTCAAGTAGCGTGCCTGTGACTGCAGGACTTGGCAGCACAGTTGAACAGGCACCAGCGACGCGAATTGCGTCTGCACGACAAACGACCTTTACCAACGTATTACACTTTGTCATGGCCAGACAGCCCCAGGTATCCCGAGCAAGCCCATTCGCTCACCTGCTGTTTGAACCCCCCAGCCCAATCATGACGAAGGTTTCTTCTTAGCGCTTCTAACGCCACCGCCACCTGCTCTCCATAGTGGATGGCGGGATTGGGTGCGCACAATCACCGTCTCATACAATTTCACAACAAATGATCAAGTGTATACGCCAGGACAGCACTTGCATTGCCAACCTTTACAACTCACCACCTTACCATTGCTCCTTTTTGTCCGAAGACAGGGAGGGCTTTGCGCCCGCACAAATTGCGATCATAGAGAGTCGCGCTCGACTCAGCGGTTAGGACAAATGTTCTCCAATGATCCCCCTTCCGCCTAATAAGCTCTATGATCGCGCTCTGTGATCGAGTCGAAAAGCCAGTCGAGCAGTCACACCAGATGGCTACATTTTTGCATGCGCTTTTCCACTCTACTGAAGTAACATAAACTCGCCAATTGTTATGGTCGCTTCAATGGAGAACCTGCATGGTTTTGAGCATAAAAAATTGGTTGATGGGAAGTGTTCAAGCAAAATAGGAGCTCTATCTAGTCGAGAGAGACGACGGTGAAGACAAATCGATGCGTTGAAACGCGACGAATGGTGGCGCGCATAGTACCATCGGCGTCTACGAAGAGCACTAGCGCAGCACGAACTGGCAACATGCAAGTTCCGTGCGGATGCTGGCAAAATTGGCGACATGAAGAAGGAAAGAGAAAATGCTAAAAGTAACACATTCCAGCCCATGGAAAGATTTTCTTGCTTGTCGTGCGCACGAATGTACATTTTCCTTTCCATACTCAGTTCGAGTCAAGTCACCTCTTGCAAAGTTCACCATACTCAGCTCAAGTCAAAAACCGTTCTCATAAAAGAATGTCGTCAGTTCAGTTCAACCACTAGACCTTCATTCTGCGCGACTGTCGACGACCGCCAACAGAAAAGAGAAGGCGAGGTTGCGCGAAGGTCGTCGCAGCGCGACCTCTCTCCCAGATAGCGAGATACCAACTTGCACTTTGGCTATAAAAAGCCCGCATTCGCAATAGCATTACAGAAGGCGAAGGCGACGCGGAAGGAAGGAAAGGAGGAAGCCACACGTTGAATGGATGAGTGGCGACGCGGCGCACGGCGACAGCAGAGCGCGCGAGCAACACGACATGAACATGCAGCCGATCAACTCTCCTACGACGCAGAAAGCGCTGCAAACGGACCCGCAGAGCGCGAGACCTGGGTCCGCAAAGATCGCTGTGCATGCGATCCAGGTCAGCAGTACCATCAGTAGTATGGTGGTCACACAAGGCGCGGCAGTCGCGCTTGTCAGCGACGAAGGAGAAGAAGAAGAGGAGAGCAAGGCGAGCGCGATCACAGTCGACACCACCACTGATGAGGATGTATCGCCCACTGCTGGTGTGCTAGCGAAGCCCCGCAAGACGCGGTCGACCGGACTGCACATCGACACGGACGGCATTCGACTCAGCCCACACTCCGGACGACACCGCGAGAAGCTCAACGGGACACACAGCAGCTATTCTGCGGGCGTTGGCGCGCCGTCTGTGTGGATCTCACCCGAGTGGGCGACGTATCCGATCGTTGAGAACTTTTATGGACAGCCGCGCCGCACCCGCGTCAACTCTTTCTACGAAGTGATGTGCTCACCGACGAACCCAATGCAGACAACGACGTTGGCGGAGAATTGCTGTGCATACGACGTGGAAGACGACGCTATGATAGACGACGACGAGCAGGGAGATAGGCGCCGGACTGGTAGCGGTGGCGTGGCAGCAAGAACTGGAACGAAAGGTCGGCGCGAATTTGGCTCATTTTCGTATTCGTGTTCAACCGAGACCAGCGAAGATATCGACATCTTGCCAAGCCCATTCGGTACGGCAAATCGAAATGGATTCAGTGGTGACGCTGTGCACAGAAAGAGACGAGGACAATCAGCTGAAGACGCGAAATCAAAGAATGCGCCGCCACCAGGCTCTGGCTCGGGGTTTGCTGCTTGGAATCGAATTCGACGAACGGTCGGCGATGGACACGAGCTTGTTCCAGTACCAAATGCAGGTGCAAATAGTAACGCGTTGCATTTGAAGGGCCAGCACGCCATGAATGGTATGAACGCGAGCAGATTCGGCAACCCGCAGGCAGGAAGTGCCGAGCATAGTCCGGTGGAATCGATCAACTACCCGGAGAGCCCAGCGGCGACCCCACCGACTACAAGCAGGCTCCGCTCGAAGTTGAAGGAGTCGCTGTCGCAAATCGATCGCCGCATCCAGGGTGAACGAGACCTGGCGCAAAAAGCACAGTCCAAGGTGAAGAAAGTGACCAAGCAGCCGACGAATATGATGTGGAACCTGTTTTGTGGAGCAAAGACGTACCAGATCTCACAAACAGACGGACTCGCGTTCCTGCATGAACAGCTTTCAGTGGCTGTGCACAACCGCGCGCTGAACCAGCTCCAGCGCCATCGACGACACGTGAATGGGATTCTCCAAATTGTGACGTCTCACAATCCAGACTTGGAGCTCACGGAGAAGCAGCTCGACTCGTTTGAGTCCGCAGATGATATGCTCGGCAATGACATCAAGTACAGTTTGCTGAGAAAGCAGGTGGAGTACATGGAATCGAATATGGCAAAGCGAAAAGAAGCCGCGGTGAACGCAAAGCGGAGAAACGGCCCCGACTGCTTCGAGATTCCGCGCGCAAAGAAAGCAATGCTGGCGAAGCTTCTGGAAGCGGTGAGCTGGTATCGTCTCGTCCAGACCAACTCGCGTGAGGAATCTGCCTCATCCTCGGTTGTTGCTCCAACTTCGCAAGATGGTGATACTCTTGAGCATTCATCTTCAGCGGCATCGATCGCAAGTACCTCGCGCTCACTTCAGGAGATTCAAGTGGAAAAGATCCTGAATGTGCTAGCTGGCGAGGAGTTCTATTCCGACTACAACGAGCTGATGTGCAAGCCAGATTGGTGGGAGGTCGCTCAAGCGCATTTCGAGAACTTGGTTTTTTCGAAATCAGACTCCCGCATTTGCCAGTGGATGAACCGCATGTCCAACGATGTCGCATCAGTGAGCCAGGAAGCGTTGGAGGACTTGGGAAGTGGAGGGAACACAGCAGCACCAGTGAAACACGGACGAGCATTGAGTGAGCGGCGCCAGTCGTTCTCAGAAGGAGTACGGTCGCAATCGACGAAACTGTTGCACCAGCAAGCGCTAAACTGGGCAAGCAACCCGCAACCAGAGCAGATTCTCGACTTTATGGACCGCGTGACGCGTCGGATTCGTCGTGAATTCGATGTGCCGAATGAAGTCAGCAAGAGCTTGAACTTCTTTGTTCAGCGAGCAGTGTTCCCGCGTGTGGCAGTGCTGTGCTTCAACCAAAAAGCAGTTCGTGACTGCCAACGCAAGGACAAATTGTGGCGAAAGAAGTGCATCGAGTTGAGTGGAATCGACATGGAGAATCTGAACGTGCCCAGCGAGATAGCAGAGAAGATTCGATCCCAGTTACCGAGCCGTCGAACTCACTCTGCGCAAGGCAAGCGCGTGTATCTCATTCGCGCAATTGAGGCGTTCAACGGGATGTCCAACATCGTTCCGTGCGATTTACTGGAAGAGCTGATGCATGGTGTGGTGATTTTGCACCACGAAGCTGCGCTTGTGCTTGGAACGACACAGTTTTCTGTCGAGACGTTCTTTCCGCTGCTCGCGTATGTGCTGCTTCATTGCCAGCTCCCCCGAATTCACGCCCAGCTGCATCTGCTGGAAAACTACGCGATCACCAACTCGAACGTGAACGGCGAAGAGTCCTACTACGTATACTGCGTCCACGCGGCAGTCGAGTACGTGTGCAACTCGGCAGGTTTGGCATCCTTCCCGGCAAAAGAGCTAGAGTCCAAGCCTATGACAACTACAGACAGCGCGTCGCCGTTGAGCGGCGCTGGTCCAATGACGAATGGTGCCGTTTGCCCCACCACCACCCCAACCGACCAAGTTGTGCCCGTCCCAGTCGTGTGACGTTCTCCCGTTTATTTATGCTCACCAAGAAAACCCTGACCTGCAGCGTGTATGTGTGTATGTCGCTTGTACTGCTCATTCTTCCCAGCCAAACCAAGAACAAAGAAAAATAGATCGCACTCGCAGACACCCTCGCTACCTGAGTATGAGAAGAGAGACAGATGAAACTCAGCTATAAAGACCAAATGATACTCGAATGATAACCTTCCCTTACTGGAACATGTGCTCTCAGGAACCAACCAACATGGACTGAAGAATAGCTTTGTGGGGCTTGATTCACTATGGTCTTGCTGGCTGCTCTTCGCTGTTTTCTCCTGTCCGCTCTCACAGAACGTCCGCTTAGTGAGGCTTTGGTACGTGGCCATCGACGTAAAAGTTGCGCGTTGCCTTGGGTAGAGTCACGGTCGTTCCTTCAAAATTCTCATCCACGATCACTTGGCAGCCCAGGCGCGAGCTGAGTGGTGCAACAAAGAAAGCAAAATACCATAGTTTAGCACACCAGCTGACAAACTGACTTATATACAAAGCTCCATTGCCAGCAAACGTACGTATCCGTCAGTCCGAACGCCATATCGAGCATGTCTTCTTCGTCTTCGCACGCGAGCTCCAGCTTCTCAAACACGTCGTCTTCCAGCACGACGTGGCACGTCGAGCATGCCATGGACGACTCGCAGGCGCCTAGTGCAAAGCAGCCACAGACACGTGCACGCGAATGAGTCAACGGTGAGCTATTGGCAGCTCGTAGTGTGCACATCGCATTACCTTCCAGATCAATGTCGTTGGCATGCGCGACCTGGAGCAGCGACATGCCCGTCTTCGCCTCCACTTGCTGGATCGAGCCGTCGCGCTTCTTAAAGTTAATGTGTACACTGCGCATTGCACACAACCAATCACACCGAACTGTCAGTACGTGCACACATACACGCACATCATATAACCAATAGCGGTGCATCGCAAGCGCTCTTCTTACGTTGGGTTGGACGCAAACTCCGACAGGTCTCCATGCGCAACTGCAACGATTGAAAAAGAGAGAGAGAGAGAGCGTTAATGAAGAGCTACACAAAGAGTGGATACAACGAGCCAGCGCATCAGCACACGAATCAACGGAATGGACTCGCACCGAACGACGTCGCGTGCAGGAAGCGGGCGCTTCGTCGCGCCGCCACGCCCATGAAGCGCTTGCCAATCGCCGCCGCCAACATCTCCTCTTTCTTGCTTTGCTGGTGATCTCGTCTTGTGTGTGTCCGAGTTCCACACGATTTCTGTGTGGACACGCAATCACTCTCGATTTCTCAACCAATCAAAATGCAGGCGCGGTAGTAATCACACCATTTTAACGAATCATCAGTAAATATTGATAGTGTTCAAAAATACGATTGGTTGAAATTGTACCAAATATGACTCTGGTCTTTATCAGACTCAGAATCAGGTACCCGCGAGCTGTTCATGTTCCTATTCATCGCCATTCACTCCTCACGGAGCCACATCGGTGCAAATGACTTGATGTCTGAAATGAAATGGTACTCACCAGCCCTCACCACCGACGCAAAACATGGGAGCACACAGCGCAGTGACCTCTTCGCGATACTATAGCAACCAGTGGTAGCGACGGCTCATCTGCTTCAATCCAAATCAAACTGTGGTTGGCCGGCCGCACATCAAACGACATGATGATATCATGTTGATGGTAGCGCCGCACGTGGAAGAACGCGATCTACGGTGCATTTAGCGGGTGCCCTTCCCTTCCCTCCCTCCCTCCCCCCCTCACACACTACCTGTTGATTCCACAGCAGTTGAGTCCTATATTCAGCTCAGCTACCTGGTACTTCTCAGCAGAAGCCAACCGTTTTCCATCTCCATCGTCACAACCGGCCCCCAGTGAGAGCTGCTCGAGAAAATGAGACCAGCGCCTAATTGTATCAACAACTGTTGGACTGTGGCGAGCTCCATCCCATCTATCACCTGCAAAGGTACTTGGGGATGGGTGTCTTTTGTGTGGTCATTTTGATCCAGAATACCCCTTGGAAACTTTTTTGCCGCTGATTAGCTAGCTTGCTCGACCGACTGGACAATCGAATGTTGACCCCAGGAACTCGTTTGGCCATCCATCCACCTCTTACCGTTTCAAGGTCTGACACTCAAAGGCACAGAAACCCCTTCAATCCTCCAGCAAGTTTTTACCACCCAAGTGACCTGGGCTCTCTCTAGCTGCACGTTGAATTCCATTGCAGTCTTCGCGCTCATGGGTATTGATCAGTCTTTCGAGTCGGTTGGGAAGTGGAGAATGCGGAGGCCCATTGTGCCGACATCGTCTGATCATGCTGGATATTATGACGTCAAATGAACACACAGGCCTGAAATCCACTTTTCTACCCTACTATCTCTGTATGCAGATCCATCACTTCCATCGAGAGTCTGCGTGTGGAAATGAATGTGTGAAGGCGCGCTGTCGGTGTGAGTTTTGTGCGAAAGCGTGTGTGTGGATGCCTTTTCAAAGAACTGTATTCGTTGCGACTACCGTAGCTCATCGCATTCATCGTCACGCAGCAGCGTCGCCACCACGAGCCAAACGAAGCGGACACGTTCTTTGTAGCTCTATAAGGAAAGGCAGACAAATCACCGGCGCTCAGTATATGCCACCAACTAGAGAGCCACAGTAGCCAACCGAGTTGCAAAGGATCCCGAGTCATCAGCACCCCTTGAGCAGGGAACAAGACACTTTCGGTGACCTCGATGGCATCCGAGGCTACAACCTGCTGCATCGGGCGGTACACCTTGGAGGCGTCGGATTTGCGCTTGTACTCGACGCGAAAAAACAGCACCGAGCGAGCTCTTTCAATATGGATGCAGCGCCTTCGGTCACGCGGCTGGCAACATCTCCGAGTAAAAAAAGACCAGTGCACAACAAATAGAGTTCAGCTCAGCGATTGTTGATCCTAATCAATACGTACGCAGCGGAGGGTGCATGGATATTGAGCCGACATTCGTGCTTGAGATCTGGAGTCTAACGACGTTAGCGAGACGGCGTCAGCGATACACAAACGCAGACAGCATCCTCCACGAAATAGAGTCATGGTCTCTCTTTATGGAAGTTCGAGGTCAGAGAAGCTTATGTACAGGCTTGTACAAGTGTAGGTGAGGGGAATCACTGCAGTATTGATAGCGTACACATCAGCTATGACGGTACTCGCGAGCGTTTGGAGGCGTTTCGCACTACATTATCGGCAGCCTCTGTCTCGCAATAGTCACTATCGCCGCCGTCTTCACCTGCAGATCCGATATTCGCTGATTGCTCGAGACCAGCGATCGCTTCCACCTGAACGATGCAGCGGTTCACAGCGACTCACAGCGGCGTGGAACCACAGACTGCTTCAAGGAGACCCTGCCGTTATCTTCTTTCGCACGGACTGGCAGCTCAGGCGCTCGGCTGGTTTGACTATCACAGTGCGTGAGCAGATCATACTTTTCCACATACCCAACATACCAATAGCATACACGGACACAGCTATGCAGTACCGTAGAACATTACATTCAACTCAGGCTCGCACGCGCTAGTGATGTATGTATTCCACAAGCAGCAGGAACCAGAGCGTAGCTGGCAGACTGGAGGTCGCTCGTCAAAGATGTCGCCACGTAAGGGTCGCATTGCTAAGATAGCATTCAACTACGTAATACGTTGCGAGGCGCAACATGCTCGCCCGGATTCCACCCTTATCACACACCACCTCGACTCTGACATCACGCATTGGCTAGAGAATACTCTAGGAGCTGATGAGCGACGTCAACAGACTGGCTGTAGCTGATCTGGTCGTCACAATAGCTAGTGTCACAAGTTGACATTAGAACGGTTATTAAAGTCCACCTTAGAGACTGTAACATAATATACCTTACTTGAAACCTAAAAAAAACTACGTAATACGTGGGAGTGGGAGTGAGATACCTTCATCAGTCGAGAGAGAGGTTGCAATCGTTCCTTCTTACATACTATACTTGGATAGCAAGCCAATTGCTCGCGTGGCTGCATCGTGGTCTTAGCTCCGAGCAGAGCATCCAGCGAACCTTCTTTGCCGAGGTGAGGCGTTCAACAATTTTGCGCTTGTCGAATTCGTTGTGACGCAGCGTCGAAACGATTCGGCGTAAACAATTGATTAGCATCAGCGCAGTACCGTGACTGACCTCTCTTTTCAAGAATGCGTTCACTACACCTTGTATTCGAGGGTCTCATGTCAAGATAATATATTTTCACCTGCAGTTTACAACTGACACACCGAGCGAACACTGGGACAAGTTGACCGACCATGCACGAATAAAAGACACTGTTCATCGATACTTGCGAGTGTTGGTCTACCAGTAGGCTGGAAGTGCTTTTTTCCCTTCCAGGCTCAACAGGTCACCCAGCAACACACTGTGTCTCTGCTGTAGGCTAAGACTAAGACTTCACGCAATCAATGCGCCAATCGCAGAGAATGTTCGCAGGAAGTTCTCTCCGGCTTACAAGCTCCAGCGCTCCCAACAGCGGCGGACACCTGTGTCATATATTATTTCATGCTCAAACCGGCGTATCTTTCATCCATCCAGCGTAGTTTTCATTCCTCAAGGTGCTCCTCTGTCGTTTCCCAGTATACCGAGTCACCGCTTTGGAGACTGCCCGCTCTATTCCAGTTCTTGCGCTTGCACGCGCCAATCGCTCCTCTGCCGTCTGCACCTGTCCTCTCCCTCCAAGTTTCAAGACAGCGACGAACGTTCAGGGGGCAATCGCGTCGGCGCTCTTTAACTGGTGGTGCTGTAGGCACAGTCTGTAATCCCCAAGACAGTCGCTACAACTGCAACTGCAAGCCAAACGCGCAGTCGTCGGCGCGCCTAAACGAGTGCTTGTTGCATGTGAATGGATTCGAGTGATGCGTATTGTGTAAGCTGTGGGAAAGAGTGGAGAATGAGGAGTTCAATTGTGCCGACATCGTCTGATCATGTTGAACATTATGACGTCAAAGTTACACACAACCTGAGGGCCACTTTCTGTTTGTTCTGCATGTGTGTGCATGAAGGATGTGTGCATGAAGCAAAGCTTGCAGCGCGTATACTGTATGGATGACTGCATACATGTGCATAGGTGTTGTGTGTTATGTCTGCTGCGAGGATGTGCGTGCTCTTACGAACTGAAAGAAGATAGAGCTGATTGAGTCTTTTCGATGCTCTCTATGTCTGAGTAACGATATCTCATTTGGATAGAGAGCATCATGATCGGAGTCTTTGCGTCACAAGCAAGCAGCAATGAGCCATTATTGAGTCATTTATAATACAAGCTCAACACTTTGCCTATTTATTGATTTTACGCTGTATCCGTGCTCAGTTCGAGCGAGTGTTGCAGCAACATGCGAGTATTGAGTACGAGATGAAGACTTGCTACGCGGGGTCTGGGCGTTGGTGAGTATGGTTACGTCATGGCTGGATTGCCACACGCAAAATATCCACCAGATTAAGAATAATGTGTCTGTCCTCCTGATGGAGTGTTCGTAGAGGATACAATGGATTTTCTGGCAGAATGGCTACATCTATTTGTAGTCGAGACCTCCCGTGTCCCCATCTTTCCACATGGAAGGTGCCTAGCCGAGTGCGTGCGTAGAGTATAAAGGTATTAAGTGAAGACAAGCTAGAGCACGCGCCTGCGAGGCACTTGCGGTGCAATTGGCAACATGCTCGCTTTCAATTTTTGAAATGGTGCTGCTCAAGTGTGGTCTAGAAGTTCACGAGCTGTCTTCAGATGCAGTCTCTACTTGCATTTTTCTTCCTCGTTCCTATCTATACCCTCTTCAGTAAACGAACACCATCCTTTTCCCGTCGAAATGGATTAATTTCTCGCGCCTCGAATAGGCGACTGTTGATGATGCACGTTCCTCCACAAGAATACTCACATGTGCGAACAATCTACTTCATTAGCTGTGCAAATGACCCATTCGACCCCAACGAGCGCGGAGGATAGGCGCACTTGTATTAGGTTATCGCTTGCAACCAATTGTTCCAGCGTTTCATGTAGCATCCATATCGACACGAAGACTCCCACTGCGCGAACTCTGACATGATGGGTTCGAAACGAGATCGACCCCACTGCTCCTTGCTCCTTGCAACTGATTCAACTGCGCGGCTGACTTTGTGCTCGGAAGATCCGCGGTAGCTGGCTGACATGATCGAGTCTTGCAACTCCACGTCGTGTGCTTCACAGAACAGAGTCACAGAGACCCAACAGTGGCGGCGTCAGCGACTGGGAGAAACACAACCATACATACCATACTGGATGAGCAAACGTACAGCAAATAGAGATACTTCATCAACGCAAGTACGCACGGATCTTCACAGACGCTAGTATTTGGTCTTGTGTTTCAGCACCCTCCTTCTCCCAGCCTCCACACCGTCTCCATCGTCATGTCCACGTCTTCAGCTCCGCTCGACGCTGCTGCGGGCGACCTAGATGACGTGGCAACTCGAACGCAGTCTGCGCTGCCGCTAGCGCCGACCCTACTGAGCGGCGGACTGCGTTTCACCGAGTGCCAGCCCCCTCACGCGAGCAAACGCCTCTGGTGTTCGACAGATTTGCTGGTGCTCATTCAGAGAGACCTGAGTTCCCGTAGACCTCCAGTGTGCTGCGCACACCGTCGGACCACCACCGCCGCCGCTTTTCGATGTTCCGGTGCGGATAAATCTCCGCTTCAGGAGCAAAGAGAGTGGCGATATGCAATATGTCGAATCCGCCCTGTTGCTTTCCTGGGAATCGAAACTAAGCGAGTCGACTCGGTTCTTGAGACATTGATTTTCCACTCCGAATTTGTAAGATGGAGGGGGGAGGGGAGAGTTTGTAAACGTCGACAGTTAATCGATCGATCGCCTTGGTTTGGCGGCTCCAGACGGAATGCACAGAGAACATTCTGTGCGGTCAGTGCTCTCGACCGCTCAGCAGTTTGGGCGGTGTGATTATGACAGAGGGCAGTTGCGCTCTGCACTACCGGTACCCTGTAGTTTGCAAACAGGATGTTTAGTCTCGAAAAATTCACTCCGGCACAATACGTATTGCTTGGAAGCTGCCACTGAAAGCGCCTCTGACCCCCGACAGGGCACTCAGAACACTCATGGACGGAAAACACTTTCATTGCATTCATGTGACGGTCTGCGCCAGTGACTGCTTTTAGTTGCGCCGTCGCCTAACGACAAGCACATGTCCCAGTCAGGTCACTACCCTATGGATCGGCCGGGTCGAATGCCCG
>JAADVN010000709.1:0-14252 GCA_023335535.1 Globisporangium spinosum | reverse complement strand
TTGTGTGTTTGTGTGTTTGTGAGTGGTGGGTTGTCGTGACAGCTTGGCCGAGCGGTTAAGGCGATAGACTCGAAATCTATTGGGGTAACCCGCGTGAGTTCAAATCTCACAGCTGTCGTTTTGTTTCGTTTTGGTTTCCCTCTCGCTGTGCCTCTTCCGCGAACTCTCCTCCGCGCGTCCATCTCCTTGCATGCCTCTCGTGTGCGCTCTCGTTGTTACGACGGCGGCGTGCGCGGTATGAGCTGTGTGGGTCTCTGTGTGTGTGCATACATCTGTGTGTTTGTGCGTTTTGCTTTCCGATATATATGTTGTTTTTGCTATTATGAGCTCGTTGTAGCGGGTGAAATACCTCTAGCCTGCGATCCGCTGTATGTGTCTGCAATTTGCTTCTATCTGCTCGGGTTGTAGGGTTGTTCGCTGCGCGTATACAACGGCCTGCAGGTACTCTCCGAAGCCTGATTTTCTAAGTGAATTTCAGTTCTGGCTGAGCAAGGATTGTGTTTGATGCAGCTGTCCCTGGGACCTTTTTTATGCTTCGCTGCTTTCCTCCGCCACTGTTCAAGATTCACTCCTGCAAATTCTTTTGGTCTGGGTTTCGATTGTGTCGAGCTTGGAACTCAGTTGTCTATCACACTTGCTTGCAACTGGGTGGGTTGGGGGTCGAGGACTTCGTAACTCCCGACAAGTGCGAGATCGTTCTGAAGGTAGATTTCTACTCCGTAGATTGCTATAACAACCATTCCATGTATTTGCACGTAAATCCACCTTGTCTGCACCAAGTGAAGGCTGACTGTGATTAGAGGTTCTTGTCTCATCTGGGTTTCTAACATAGAACACGCTTTCAGAGCTTTTTTGAGCTGTCCGCTTTGACCTTGCCTTTGTATTGCGCTCTGGCCTTTGGAATCACGTTCTGTGCTCCGGTCGACCAAGATACCCAGGTGCACCGAACTCAAGTGGTTACTTTCATAGCTTCATAGTTCGCAAACAAAATACCAAAAGCGCTTTGAAGAGGAAGGGATGACAATGGCCGTCTCAAAGTATAGCGTAGTTCTCTCCTTCGTTGCCGCTCGTGATTCTGCACCCAAACTGCGGGAGAGGAGAGTAGTAGACTGGAGTGTTCGACCTACACAAGCCCACTTCTTCACTCTCCTTCGATACTGATCAGTTACCAGATTCTACCCATCCAGTTGAACGTGAAGCTTGGCAAGGTAACTCGAAACATATTCATCTGCTCCAGCTGTAACGGGATACACACGGTGGTTTACACAATTGGGTAAACCGCCGTAACCAAGGCGAACGCAATTCGCGCAATAGCTTTACGGCCGAACCAAAGGTTCGCCGAACTTACCATTTGCAGCCGGAGCGTACTTTACGCCGGCGAGAGCTAGCCCAGAGGGCGGCTCCTTCCATTGGTCATAATTACAGATTATTGCCCAATGAGTCAGCTTGTGCTCGGAGAGCCAATCATGCTGAATTTGTCTTAGTCTTAGTATTGGCATTCAAACCTTAAAGGATTGCCCATAGGGGGTAATCCGCTCTCGTACTTAAATAAACAGTCACAATTTGCCTCTCTAAGGGATAGGAGTCTTTTGTGCGGTCCCTGTTGGTGCAGGAGACCTCTTCGAATACGTGTCGTTGCTCTGCGAAGGCAGGCAACAGAGAACTGTACTTATTTCTCTGCACACGCAGACAAGTGGAGCACATTCCCACTCCCGTCGCGAGTCCTTGCGGAAGGTGTTCAACACACGCTTCCTCACTCTGTGCTCTGTGCTGCGTAACTCGGGTACGCCGGGTTACAGGGAATGTCAACACATCTCCAACCTCTGGCACCTCGTCCTCGAGCAATGGCGCCCAATCCTCGATCGTCCAGTCTCCTGGAACTAAGCTCTCTTCGGACTCGGCCTATCACTCAAACGCAGACGGTAACGACACCGCAAAGGCACCCTCGTCACGTGGGACGTGACCCGCCGCATCATCTTTTCGCTCGTCTGGGAGAATCGAAACCATAGGAAGCACCAACAAGAACTTCCTCCAGACCCACGATCGCAGCTTCCCATCGTCGAGCACAGCCTCCGCCTCCACATGCGCCAAGCTCTCAACCACACCCTGTCCATCGACGACCAAGAACTCCTCCAGGCACTCATCAGCCCCAACAGCATCCTCTCTCGACCCCACATCAGCTGGAGTAAGATACTTAGCTTAGTCTAGTCTATTTATCATTTGCTGGACTGCTCCTTCGGGCCGAAGAAAGTCCAGCCTAACTTGCTAATAAGTCAGGTTATCTTCCCCCCCCCCTCCATAAAGAGTGCAGAGAGCAGGCAGAGGACAACGGCATGTAGCAGACGCGCTTTTGATAACCACTTGATAATTCACTCTTCATCTTTTCGTCTACAGCTCAAGTCAACAATTGAAGAGGTTATGAGCCCAACCTCTCGGCGCCCAGAAAACCTGCTCCGCAATGCGAATTACTTCCATTCGGGGGGTTAACATGAGGATGACCCTCGCCCAAAAAGCCTTGGCGGATAATCTCGTGGTCGTGAAGACAGAAACGGAAGTTACGGATGTGTGGAGAGCTGGTGATATGAAGGCTCTCATCGTAATCACCCAAGATCTAGAGGTCGCGCCTCAGTCCAAGGTCTGCGTGGCGAGGACGGCGAAGGAGGCGTGGAATACGCTCGCCGTACTGCAATCGTCGCAACTTGCAGAACCGAGTGACCCTCACTCGGCGTCTGCAGGGGTTTCGCATGGACGCAGGCACGTCTACGGAGACGCATCTTGACAACTTCAATGAGCTCGTGATCGCCAAGCAGGCGGTCGGCGACCACATCGATCAGCCGAGACAGCTGGCGATCTTGCTCGGCAGTTTGCCGCCCGAGTACGATACGATCGTCTCGACCATCGAGAACATAATGAACATCTCGCTGATTGAGGTCAAGGAAAACTGATCAAGGAAAGCGAGAAGCGCACCAAGGCTAAGAAGCAAGAATCCGCGTTCAAGGCACGTTTCAAGTCAAGTTCAGGCAAGATTGCTCGCAAAGGCCCGAAGAACGCGAATCGTAACCGGGGTAATAAGACCTCCGGCGCGCGTAACCAAGGCGAATTTCAAGGCAACTGCTTCGGATGCAACAAGGTTGGGCACATGAAGAAAGGCTGCCCGGATCAGCGCAGCGATCGCGATGCAGAAGTCATGTTTATGGCCACCCAAGCCGAGACTGACGGCTGGTTAGTTGACAGCGGAGCGTCATCGCATGACGTTTACAAAGCTGGACTTCCAAACCTATGATGATCTGCCAGAACCTGTGGAGATCATTATCGCTGATGGGTCTACGATGAAGGCATTAGATGTTGGGGATATCAAAAATCAAGACCGACAATGGACGCATTGTGATGATCACGGATGCACTGCACATTCCTCGGCTTGATGGCCGCTTGATTTTGAGTTCCAAGCTAACCCAGAGGGGACTTGGCGTGCGCTTCAGCTCGGCGCAGTGACATCATCAGCGAAGAGGAGGTGCTAGTCTAGGCACCGCGCTACAAGAACGCCTACAAACGGAATGCTGCTTTAGAGAGAGGTTGCTTCTTCGTCGAGCATGGAGAAGTCCAGAGCAAGCGGGAGCTTTGGCACGCTAGACTCGGACACACCACGTTCGAGAACTACAACTGCGCGCAGTCTGAGGACAATAGGTTACCCATCATTGGAAAAAAGAGCGACGCGCTGTACAGTGGGTGCTTGAAAGGCAAGCAAACGATTGCTAGTTTTCCCAAGTCCGCTGGGCAGAAGAAGAGAGCTTAGGTGCTCCAGTTAGTGCACACCGACGCCATGGGGCCCATGAAAACTACGTCGCACTGTAGCGCGCGCTACTTGCTGACCTTCATCGATGATTACTCGAGATTCGTGGTCAGGTTCTTCTTGAAAAAAAGAGTGAAGTGGTGGGCAAGTTTGCCGAATTCAAGGCAATGGCTGAGAACCAATGGGGCCAGCGCATCAAGTGTGTTCGCTCGGACAATGGGTCTGAGTTTGTGAACAAGCGTTTCAATTCAATCTGCACCGCAAGCGGGATTATCCACCAGCGCATCACGCCGCACAGTCCGCAGTAAAATGGACTCGTGGAGTACATGAACAGGACCGTCATGGAGATGACCAGGAGCATGATGCAGTACAAGTGCATTGAGCACAAGTGGTGAGGAGAGGCGTGCAACACAGCGATCTACACCATCAACCCCATAACAAACTCTACGCACCCAGAGACGACTGCGTACGAGATCTGCTTCGGTGCAGTTCCGCCTCTCGACCACATGCAAGTGTTCGGTTCGCTGGGATATGCGCACATCGACGAGTATGCTCAAGTGGTTTTTGCCGCAGCGCAAAGTGGAGTACGAACCGCAAGCGTTCGTAAGCAGCTCCTTTGGGACGATGTACCGTGGACTGATGGGTATCGCGGAGGTTGTCGTCAAGTGCCTTTTGATCGACACGCGGCAGCAAAGCCATCACGGACAAGTTTCGACACGAAGCTGGGCTCCGGTTCAAATTTCAACACAATCACGTACTGATGATGTGTGGTGCCTGCGACGTGTCGTCTCCGCCGTTCATCGTATGCGAGTACGTGACAAATGGCAACCTGTACAACTACCTGAGTGAGGAGAGCAACCGGCCATTCATGTTCCAGTTGCTGCGCGAAACCGCTTCAGGACTCGTGTACTTGCATGATAACCGCGTCGTGCACGGCGACCTCAAGTGCGACAACATCTTGGTGACGGCTGATCGATCCGCCAAGATCGCCGACTTTAGTTTCAGCTACATGCACACGCAGTCAGCGAGTAAGCACAGTGTCACAGTGAACGGTAGTAGGACGAAAGCGGGCGCTGTGCGGTGGCGCATTTCTGAATGCCTGAAAGGCCGCAGTCCAACATTTGCGTCGGATGTGTTCTCTTTGGGTATGTGCATCGTCGAAGCCGTGAGCCAGGAGCTGCCGTGGGGGGTGTTATGTCGACGATCAGACAGTGCGGGATCTGGTCAAGTCCGACGAGTTGCCAGAGAGACCAAAGCACATGAGTGATCGTGCCTGGACTCTGGTCAAACGGATGTGCAGCCTTCAGCCAGCAGGTCGGCCCTCTTTGGAATCGGTTGTCGATGAATTAGGTGGGCTGACCAGCGACGAAGTCGTCTCGAGTGGCAGCTACCTAGTGGCAGTCGCCAATCTTCCTCCTGCGCCGCCTAGAACTGCAACTAGAGAACGTGACACGAACAGAGAATCAAGGTTGAAAGACGCCATCGTTCGAGATGATGTTGACGCAGTGGCTACCACACTCGAGTCTTCCAGGTCGTTTGGCCGAATCTACGAATGTGGTGCCACACCTCTCATCCTGGCGGCTGACGCTGGCGCGACGAAGGTGGTCGCGTACTTACTGGCAAGAGGAGCAAACACCGATGCGAGTACTCGCTTGGACCAGAAAATGCAAGGAACCAACGATTGCGGCTGTACGGCCCTACACGTTGCTTCGCACTTTGGATATCCACTGGTTGTGGATGCACTACTGCGTGCGAAACAAGGTTTGCTCAGCACCCACACGGCCACTCAGAAAAATGCTCTCTACTTCGCAGCACGGACAGGAAACACCCAAGTGGTGGAAATGCTGTTGAACTATGGAGCTGATGTCGAGGTCTGTGGAGATTGCGAAGGAGAGACGCCGCTATTGGTCGCTGCTCAGTTCGGGAACCTCGAGTGCGTGCGATTCCTGATTCAAAACAAAGCGAACATCCACGCAAAGACGGGGGCGGGATCAACGGCACTTTACAAAGCAGCGTCACGCGTTCTTCCAACACCATTGAAGCGCTCCTGCAACACGGAGTTAGTGTTGATGCGCCAAATAACGAGGGTTCAACGCCCCTGATCCTCACGGCACACCATGGAAACCTGGATTGTGCGCGCCTCCTGCTTCAAAACAGCGCCAGCGTCCACGCAAAGACGAAAGAAGGTTTAACTGTACTTCACGTCTCAGCATTGAGTGGACATGACAATGTCATTGAAGAGCTGCCACAATACGGAATCGGTGTCGACGAGTGCGATAACTACAGCTCGATGCCACTCTACTGCGCGGCGCAGGAGGGGAATCTTGAATGTATACGCATCCTACTGCAGGATAAGTCGAACCTGCGCGCGAAGACGAACGCCGGAATAACAGCGACTCAACGAGTGCATTAAGCGGGAAGGCTAACGCGATTGAAGAGCTACTCCGCCATGGAGCGTCAATAGAAGTTAGAGGTCACGACGGCGCGACACCCGTTTTTGGCAGCTCGCGAGGGCAAACTTCACTGCCTGCGCTATCTGATCCAGAAAAAAGCGGACGTCCACGCGAAGACGAACAGCAGATGGACAGCATTTCACGCTACAGCAACACACGGATTTGCGGCAATCTGCAACGCGCTGCTGGAGGCTGGTGCTACTGTGGACCAAATCGCGGTCAAACTTGCAGCAAACAACGGCCATCGAGAAGTGATGGCACTGCTCAAGCCGAGAGCGCCATCAGTCATCTCGCAATTATTCAAGTGACACACTCGGGAGCTACTCTGGGGTATGTACTGGAAGTAGTCACCTTGTACGATATTCTAGACCCCAAACGAACCACATGCATCACAAAACTTGTTCATATCTTGCCATGGGAGCTCGATTAACCGCTGGATCGAACACAACATATTCAACAGAACACACGCACCAGAACACACGCACCAGCTCATTTGCATGCCCCAGTTTCTTCTGCGAGTTGCAGCTTGGTCCACAGTTCCGTGGACAATGGCATATCTATTATCGCACTTCTTATAACTAAACCTGTAAAATAATCTCAACCTTGCACAGTCTGCGAGTCACAGGTAGAAACTTGTAGTGGAGAATCGACAACTACAGCAAACAAGAACAATCATCGGACCACGGCAATCTGTGCGAGACTATGCAAATCCACCCCAGCGCAAAACTCCGCGGATCTCACTTATTGGTCGAAACAAAGAGATCGGAATGCTCATATGCATTATCCGTAGATGTAGAGTGTGTAACTATTCCTGAAACACGCGGTCTCACGAGGCTACTGTCACTTGGTAGCCTGCGCTGATGTCACCTACACACTGAAACCTCTCAACTTTGGGCGTCTGCAGGTTCTCGAAGCCACCTCGACCATCTTCAAGCCACCTCTCGGTCCCGACTGCTCTGCTGGACGACTCGTAGTATGCTTCCCGTCCAGTCACTTTGCGCTGGATCAGCATGCCGAGCCAGCCCAGCACCAGCAGAGCCGCGTACATGGTCCAGATTGCCAACTGGAGCGCGTCGACGATATTTCTGTAGCTGGCGCCACTCGAAGCCCCCACGGCCACAGCTCGCCAGACTAGGAAGCCAGTAGCGGGCACCATCAACGTCGCCCCCCATGAGGCTGGTGGTCACCACCAGCGCGAGCTTCTCGTACTTGCCGGTGAGGACCCCGCAGCCGACGCCCAGTGCGACCACCAACAGCAGAAGAGCGTGTCTCGAGCCGCTGAATCCGGTGACCGCCAATACCAGAGCCAGATACTTACACCCGCCGCAGGATCCCGTGATGAACACGCCAGTGCGACCGAAAATCAACGTAATGCACCCGCAGATGATCCCCTCCCCCCAGGACGAATGCCGTCCAGTTCACAGCGAAGATAGCGGAGGAGGTCGAGCTCAAGTCAAGGAACGCGAGGGCCGTCAGCAGCACCGCGAGCGCGCCGCCGCCCAGGAACGCGACCGTGGCCTGGGAGAAGCGCGGGAAGCAGAAGCCGAAGAAGCAAAGCGGGAAGCCCAGCGCCATGACGCAGCACGCCAGCGCAATGTATTCCGGCGCGAAGATGTCACTCACGCCTCGGAGACTTCTCTCTATGCGTGCGTAGTATGTGTGCTTTGTAAGGAGCAGATCGAAGAATGAGCGTTTCGCTTTGCTTGAGTGAGTGCAACAGTGGGATGCGTCGATTCCACTGGATGGATGCCGAATTGTGGGTGTACTGAGGTTTGGTTTTATGGTGAATCGGCTGTTTGCAATGCGGTAAATTGAATTGTGGATGCTTGAATCACGCTAGAAAAACTAAACGAATGCAGCTACAGCACAACTTCTTGCTTCTCTCCTTGTGCGAACTACTGACATGCATGGCAATGACTCACTACTGCAAATGAGCAATTACCTGAGGTGACAAATTACGACTTTGCTTCACCTTCAAGTCCCACGATGCCGTGAGCTTGTCTGAACTTGAAACCTGACAGGTTTGTATTTCACGATAATTCTGGCGCGACGGTCGCAGTTGGCGTTTGCGAGAGTGTCATGTAGCATCCATTTGCGCCAGGGACTCTCATTCTCAGCAATTCGGCTTTGAACGTCCCTCAATACCATTGACCAACGGAGTAGAAAGAGGTCGACAACCAAAACTGTGGTACGAGCTTCCATTGCGGACTTGGTGGCAATCCCAGTGCACTGACACAATACTAACGACATACTCCCAGCCTCTCAGTTTCAATCCACTTTCCTCTTCATGATGCAGGACAAAAAATAGATTGGCACAGGGGCGTCTAGAGGTAGATCCATCGCGCATTTTGAGAAGAATTGTCCTCTCGAATACATGTCCTGATCCTTTTACAGCCATTGCACACTGACAAACAATTTCGAATGATAGTCCGTGCCTGTTATGTCTTCCCCAAACAAACTCTCCCGTCGTGTTGAGCTCGACCCAGGGCAGCTGATAGGGGGAGACAACTTTGACAGCGAGAGGAAGCGAGACTTGAGAGGAGGCTTGTAGCCGAAGGCTTGTTAGAGAACTGGCGGAGTAGACCGAAGTGGTAGGTGAGGCACTTGTGGAGTTGATGGCGGTTTGAAAAAGTGCTTGAGTTAAAGCTACCAAAAATCCTAACCTTGCGGCAAGGCAAAATCTCACTTGACCATAAATGACTACCTTTTTGTATATGCACAGCACCGACGTTCAGAGTCATGCAGGTGGCTTCTCAGGGAAGCCCTGGTGCTGGGCTGAGACCTGGAGAGCGTCTTCGGGTAACGCTGTAGCGGGTGCATTGGGTAAAGATGGAATGAATGAACAGGATAACAGGGTAATTGGATCCTGAGGATGGAGAGGTTCATTCTTACACCTTCCTCAAACAAACTCTCCCGTAGTCTTCCAACGCATGGTATCCTATATCTCAAAGGCGCGTTGGATACTGAATCATTATTATTGTGGATACAACTTGTACAAGCTTCGGAGGGTCCGTATTCCGCAAATTGAACTTGCGGTGACTGGATGAATTATGCGCCTTGAGCAAACAAATGCGTGCAACATCCGATATGCGATACCCGCGCTCCACTCGTGGCGCTTGGACTCATTGTGCCATTCACTCCAGACCCCACATTACACTCAGACCAAGAGCGCTCCAACCTCGACCAACCATGGGAGAAATCCTCAATGTCATGATGGCGATTGTGTCCATCGCTGTCGGTCTCCCGCTCTGCTTCGCTGGCTACCGTCTCTTCCGCGTCTCCAATTTCACCATCGCGTTCGTAAGCGGTGGCGCGTACCTGGGGTTCTTGTTGAGCTATCTCATCAACGGCATCTCCGACGATCGCGCAGGATACTGGCTGATTCGCTTTGGTGGCGGGTTCCTCTGCGGCGTCATCGCAGTTCTCCACGCCAAGTCTGGGATCTGCGTCACTGGCTTCTGCGCCGGGTCCAACCTCGCTATCTTGGGCATGGGCATGGCCAACTACGGCGGATCATACGAGTCGCAGCTCATCTGGATGGGCGCGACGGGCGTGGTCTGCGCGATCTTCACCGGCATTTTGAAGAAGCCAGCGCTAATCCTGGCGTCGAGCCTTGTGGGAGCACGTCTCTTCACCGATGGCATCTACTACTTTATCTGGGAGGCTGCGATCAAGAAAGCCTTTGGTGAATACATCGACGACTTCGTGCATGACATCCGCACCAAGTGGTGGATCTTGTGCGTGGTTTCGTTGGCTCTGTTTGCGGCTGGAGTGCTGGTCCAGTTCCAGATGACGGGGCAGGGCAACTACCATGAGGCCCAACAGCACGAGCAGCAGGGCAACGAAGGCAACCCAAGCGCGGTCCAGTATGCCAAGGCGGAGACGCCTGCTCAGACCAAAGCCCACGTTGCTGGCGAACCGATTGCCATCGTCTGAGTCTTGAGACCTGCTTCCGCCCTTATGATGAAGATATACGAGCTACTCTCCTCTAGTTTTTTTAAGTCTACACTTGCATCGATAGCAAGCAGCTCGCTTTTCAAAGTGGTCAATGATAATTCTTTCGTTCAATAACATAAGTATCCTGGACTTCCAGAACCTGGAGCCACCCTACTGCTGTCCTTGTCGTGATGGTTTGGCTTCGCAGCGCAGCCACTCCACGCTTTCGAGTATTCGTCAAGTCAATGTCAAGTATACTACAGCTAAAGGCAAGGCATCACAGAGACCAGTAGCAACTTGAAATGATCAGCATTTCATGCAATTACAGATAAAACACTAGGGTAGCAGGAAGGCCCACCTGTTCGACCGAGTTAAAGGAACCGGAAGTTGTGGTGGCAATGAGTTTCGCGGGAGTCTGAACGCTCATCTATGGTTGCAAACTATTCGGATACTTTGTCGTCAAGACTGGCGAGCCTTCCGCCGCCTACGGCTACGTCGACTCTGAACAAGTTGAACGGCTCACGCGCGTGGTCTGCCTGGTGCTATGTGCGATTGGAATGGCCGTTCAGCTTCCTGGTAATTTACTGGACGGGACATTAATTGATCCGACACTGCTCAGTGTCGGATACTTTGGTTCAGAGGACTTTGAAACCAGAGGGCTCCTGTATGAGACGGTGACGACATCTACAAAAGGGGGATCAAGAAATAGCTCCCACCAACGGGACTCACAACCCACACCAGACCATCGATAATAAAAAAAGCGCGATATAAATTATACTCATTACACAGGAGATGCCACCCGGCCAACCCATCGCATCAACCTACTTTGGATACTTAAAAGCACAAGAGCTCCTCCTTTGCTCACATATACGGGATGGGGATGCCGACGTGGCGCTGCGCCTTGTCGTCTCTAGAGCCCTTGGTGTCGTTGGGCGTCTGCAGCCGGTCGAACGCCGCGGTCTGCTCCGAACCCTCTGGTTCCTCGTCGGAGGTATCCTCGTGGTGCTTGCCGCGGCCCGTGACTTTGAACTGCACGCGCATGCCCACGGCGATCAGCACGAGCAGCGCCGCGACGAAAGCCCACCAGGACGCGGACACGTCGCTCTCCTCCTGGTCCTTGCTCGCAAACAGCGACACGTCGACGAACGAGGCGATGCCGGACACCAACGCGATCGCGCCGAGCAGACTCGTGGTCGCGATCAGCGCCGGCTTCTTGCACAGGATGGTGAGCGTGCCGCAGATCCCGGCGAAAAGCGCCATGCACGTGAAGCGAGCGCCAAACGCGCCCGACCGCGCGTCGAAGCCGAGGATTTCCATACATAGCGCAGCGAGCTCGATGCCGCCGCCGACGCCTGCGACGAACATGCCCGGGGTGGGGACCGTGATCGCGATAAAGCCGCAGAGCGCGCCGGCGAGCACGTACACGGCCGCGGTCATGAGCGATGACTGCGCGAAGAGCGTGTCCATGAGCTGCGCCGCCCAGCCGCCGCCCAGCACGAACGCGATCGTGAAGATGGAGAAGCGGCTGAGGCGGTACCCGGCGAAGAGGAACACCGGTCCGAGCACCACGGACGCGATCGCCCACGGGAGCGCGTCGTCGTCCTTGAAGCGGAGCATGACGGAAGGGCTGGAAGCTGGGAAAGAATGGGCTGCTGTAATGCAAAGCTGCTGCTGCTGCGTAGCCTCGTAGTGGCGTGAACAAGCAGTCAAATCGGCGAATGAGGCTGACGATGGGAGGTAAAATGGGGAGGGACCATGTTGCAGTTTGGTCGATTGAACGTGCCCATCCCTGCACACAGGCTCAACTCTGGCCGGTTTATGTGCGGCTGATATTGATCACTCACCTTGGATATTGAGTATACTTAATATTAGAGGTGAATTGGAAACTGTTCACTGGGGGAAAGCCATTCCTTTTTTGACCTTTTCATGCCTGCTATTTTGGGCGTACTCAGTTGCAAATCATTGCTTTTGTGCTCAGATTTGTATATGTCATCAACGACACAGCTAAATTGTATCGAATGACACAGACAGGATATAACTACGCGAGTACTGTACTCACACTTTGCTTACCATTCTAGTAATACATGATCGACCATTCTGCGTTCTGTTCGCTTGCTTGGCGCTGTTGGGCTTGATCCACGGGTCGCTGACCACTCTGTACACAAGAAACTACCGCTGATTGCTACCACCCGCTGCCTCGGCTCAGTCGCAGTGGTGTCTGGAGTTGCCAACTTCATCTGCGCTCTTTTGTATGCGAGTTCGATCCCAGAAGTGCACATCGCCAGATCCGCTGTGCGGTGGAGCTCCAGACACCAACATGCAGCGTGGTCCAGCTTGATAAGTCTGACTTTTCTACGTTCAGCAGTATCTATGAATTCCAGAGTACATATATATAATATATGAAATTGTTTCTAGATCAAAGTCAAGCGGAGCAAGGATATGCGACGATGGCTACACATTTTGTATCCATTTCAAGCCCCGAAGCTGGTTGGCGTGCGTTCTGCAGCAGATCCCTACTACAAGCGCGTGGACACAGCCAGACAGAGAGGGAGGCTAGATCAAGTGAGTGGCGGGCTACATTCCGATAGATTTTGTAGTGAGATCTCTCAGGTGTTCCGTGTTGTGGAGAGAACCTATCTCGACTTTCACTGTACTAAACTCTATGTCAGTTGATAAGTCACATGGTGTTTTTGCTATTTTGTGCGGAAAATTGCTCATAACGATCTACAATTCGAAGAGCAACGCACCTTGCAATCCTAATCCTAGCAAAAAATATGAAGCCAAAAGAATCATTATTGAAAAAGTTAGGAGGAAAACTCAATGTACCTTTGTTGCTCTACTCTACTGGGATGTCATCCGCCACAGTAACTTAGGCATTCTCCACTTTGATGCAATGCTCAATATATTTCTTCCACTGCGATTGATCGAACGCGTCGAGGCACTGGTGTGCGAGCTTTTCAACTTCCTTGGGAGCGAATGTGCTGTTACTCTCCGCGATAAAGCCTTTCAAGTGTGCCCACACCATCTCGATTGGGTTTAGCTTGGGGTGGGCAACAGGAAGGAAGAGCACGTCGCAGTTGAACTTCGCAGCCAGGGTGCAGACTTCGTAGATTGGTGCCGGTTTGTTCTCCTTGCAAATAGCGATAAGCTCGACGCGCGTCAGTTTCATGTAGTCCTCTGTCGTCGCAGCACCTTCACGCTCGATTCCTTTGTCCACAAGCCATTGGGAGATCTCGTTCTTGCGGAGGGTGGACGGAGCCAGTCTGGGTGCTGCTGCCGGAGTTGCGTGGTAGCTTGCACGATCCAGCACCAAGACAGAGCCCACCGGAATATTGGGGAGCACTTTCTTCTCGATCCAGTCGAGAAACACGAAGGTATTCTTCTCCGTGTGGTAGTCCGCGTCCTCGAGCGACTTGCTCCCACGAAAGATCAGCTTCGCACCAGGCACGATGCCATTCGCTCCTCCAACGCGGCAGCTTATTGAGCACTCGCCTTTGTCGCTGGGAACCTTCAAACTGCCGCGACCTGCGTCGTCGGTCAAAACCTGCATTGGCGTCATATTTTTATTCACCCAGGTCTCGTCTTGGTAGTAGATTGGGCGACTCTCGAGGCAGTACTTGCGCAGCTTCTTGATGTAGCGCACGCGCTGGGCAGCAACAAAAGCGTCTTTGCGAGGATTTTGGTAGTGTGTGCGCCGCGTGCCGTAGTTAAAGTGCATCCGGGTAGCCATAAAGCGATATAGCGTGCTTCTGCTCCAGACCCAGTTTGTAGCGCGCGTAGCGAGGCTTTAGTTCAACACCGAGAGGAGCGTTGTGAGCGTGACGTGCTGCTTTGCTGCGTACATGCTGAACATTGTCTTTTAGACCACTGCAATAAAACTCTCTGACACAATCATGCCATGGTGTCTGCTCTCTGCGTCCACGAACCCTTCACTGTAATGGGCTAAACTAACCATTACATGAAGGTGGATCTGTCCCCAGATCTAGTGTGGTGCACATCACCTTCAGCGTGCATTGCAGAGGCAAAGGACAAAGGGATTACGGTACAACAGGTCCCTGCATGCACGTGTGACG
>JAADVN010000708.1:0-14257 GCA_023335535.1 Globisporangium spinosum | reverse complement strand
GTGATGACTTCGAACAGCAGCGCGATCGGATGCTTGCGCTTGAGCAGCCAGTTCTTGCGCAGCAGCGTGGGGATGAAGCGCCAGTGGGACTTGCTCGCCGACTCTGCTGACGCGGACACTCCGCTTCGAGGAGAATCGACCAGGAGGGGCTCGTTCATGACTAGATGAGGCTGTCGTCAGTGCAATTGGTGTTCGTCGTATGTTGGTGTTTGCAAGTGGCGAAGGATTGCAGAATGAACTCTCTTCACACTTGCAAACTTGTAGCGCAATAATGATGCGGATGAGCACAGATGACGAGCCTGGAACAGGCTTGAACGGACAGGCAATCCTGCAGCATCCACAATGTGAGTCTGGTGTTGAAGCATTGAACAGAAACGTAATGCTGAAAAAATGCCACGTCCATTCACGTTGATCACAGTAGTTAACTGGATGGCATCCCAGGTTCTGTTCGCCGATGCAAGCGAAGATGGGTTTTAGAACATCGAGCGCGAGATGACGACAAAGCACTGTACTGGACATCGTTGCCGTCGTTGGAGTGATCGTAGGATTGGTTGTGGGTATATGGTTGAAGTGAGGAGCTACTCGCAATCTCTCAATGCGCGCAGATGGCATGAGAACAGGACGAACGTCTACTGTACTTTGGTGAAGTCAACCAGGCTGACCGGACGTTAAGCGTAGGTCTTCGGTCTCCTGTGTGAGCTGTGCCATCTGCAACAAAAAACGCTCTCCACGACTGCCAACACGAGCCTACCGCTGGATTCCCCTCAGGTGTGGACACTTCGTTGAAGGGGAAGTCCCATTGATCCACAGTTTGAAAAAAAAAGTTGCGGATTCTGCAACGCCCACCGGTAGTAGCAGGCGGAGGTGCTCGATTTGCTGAGACCAGACACCTTTCGGATACGAGATGGATACCACATGACCACCATTCCAGCTGACGGCTCATCTGGGAGACAACAACGGCAATGCACCACTGCAAGTGCGAATGAAGGCGCTGCGAACGAAGTGAAGAACGGCTCTCGTGCTTCCCGTCATGAGGACAAAGGTTTGCGGCTGGCATTTGTTTGCGGAAGAGGGAACACGGCTAGACTGACTGGCTGACTCCTGAGGTTGGAGAATGAGAATCGTTCGTGGGCTGAAACATGACCCGCATAAATGTGAAGAAATCTCGCAAAAAATTGCCTGAAAGAGGCAAGTTGCTCAGGCGAGAGCGGAGGTCTCTACAGCGATGTGTTCATGCAGTACCGCATGGTATCCGAATAATTGTAGAATCGAATCACGTTTTGATGGGGACTCTTTTCCGCTTTGGAGTGGACGCTTTGCTGCGAACGGGTCATTCGTGGCGAGGGCTTCGCGACATTCCGCGTTAGTCATCACTATGGACGCGAGTGTGATCGAGAGCGCTGACGTTCAGGCAGCAAAGGTGGTTGTGTCCAGCTTGCATATTTCCTGTACATAGGTTTTGTGTATGGGGATAATAGTCTTCTGGATCTCCTGTAAACAAAAAGAGATTCATTGATCCAAAGTGTCATTTCTGCACCGCGCCGCAGTTCAGCGTCAACATGTTCCTATATCGCGCCTGCATGTGCACATAGTTATCACATAGATATCGTCTTGACAATCCTCCTGCTAAACGCCATACCCACGCGCATTATATAACACATGGCTTTTTCGCTACTGGAATCCGTCCAGACTCCAAAACTGCAACATCGAGTGCTTCAGTTGTTGAGTCACTTGGCTGCTGCTGGCTTGAACGTAAGCTTGGCGAATCAGAGCGCGGAGAACACCCTTGTAGTTTATCACACCTGCCTCACACTTGAAATCTTGTGCGCGTTGGTACACCGCCCACAGTCGCTCCATTATGGTGCCGAAATTCTCACTTGAACCGAATTCGCTCACCAAGCCAATCGGGAACATTTGAGCAAATAGCGACATCGTAGCACCAGATGAAGAAGCGACATTGAGCGCGACGTGTCGTTCATAGCTCAAGCTGATTCTCCAACAGCAAATGCTGACTAGGAAGGTGAACAGTGCGTGTCTTTTCACCAAGGTTGCTTCAGCAGATGACTGTGACGGCGAAGCAGCACTCAAAGTGCGACTGAACGCATCAATTACCTCCAAAAGCCACGAGATCGTGTCCTGGGATTGCTTGCCACCTGTCCCCGCAACCGCCACAAACGAGGACAATTCGTGGAGCAGCTGCATTCGGACTCCCAGACTCTTGTCTTGCCATTGCGAAAAATCTTGGCGGAGAACCCATTGAGAAATCATAGATGCGTGTCTTTCGGGGGCAAACACAGCTCCAGATTGCAAGAGCTCGGCGAAAACTGTCCCATTCTGCAGTCCCTGCTCAGTTGAAACAGTCTCCGATGAAGCACCCAGCACGTAATCTTCGATGCCTTCCTGGCGCGGAATCTGCGCGAGAATCCGCCGAGCGAAACCGCGTACGAGTTGGGAGGACGCAGGCTCGGTAGTGTGTTGAATGAATCGAAGACGAGGAAGAACTTGCTGGATGACCACACGCTTCACAATCTCACGGGACTCGGGGGGGATGCGGAAGGCTGTCACTCGCTCCAGCAGCTTCCCAAAGGCGCCGATCCAGCTCTCAACGACAGCAAGCTGTTGACTCGAGAAAGCCCCACTCTCCCACTTTTTCAGCACTACACCCGACATAGTCACCAGAATGCTTTCCAAGGTTTCTGGGGCAACTCGTCCAGCGAGGAACAGCACACCGGAGACTAACTCGCACTGTACTTTCGGCTCCAAGTTCCCAAACACCTCGCGAGCGTACAATTGATTCACGACGTACACGTCGCAAACACCCTGGGTCGCGGCAAATTTGATGCAGTCAACGGTGACATTGGTGTCGCAGAATCGTTTGATCAAGCGGTGCACCAGCGACTCGAAATCAAGTTGAGGGAGAATCGCGCTGGTCGCTGTCAAACACGATAGCAACGACTTGACCACTCGAACGCTGGAGAGACTGGCCTCGCTGGTCTGCTCCTGTCGCAGAATATCCATCGCCTTGAAAATTGCACCTTTTGATGGGAGCGTGAGCATTTCCGCGTCAAATGATTTCTTCTTTTGCGCCACGAAAAACAAATCTCTCACCACAGAAATTGCCCCGAGAACGAACCGACCAAGCTTGCTCTCATCCATCGAGAAACGCACAATTCCGATCACGGACTCGATGTCGCCTGGCTCACAGGTGAGTTCCAGCGTTCCAGACTCACGTCTGCGGACGAGACCCATGCCAAGCGAGTGAATACCAAGCGAAGAGTGGAAGTAGTTCGCAATGGCTGCCAGAGCAATCTGACGCGTAAACTTGGACTTTTTGTCATCGGTGAGCGTGTTTTGGGTGTGTTGAACAAGCGCTTGCAGTTGTTCTCGACGTACGACACACCCATGCGCTGGCATGCGGCAAAGCATGAAGTACACTGCGAGAAGATGGAAGCCCTCAGCAGGCTCTTTAGCGCTCGACTTCAGACGCTCCATCGAGTTGCCCACAAATCGCTCTACTTCGGTTGATGAGATGAGGTTGTTCTTCACGCACTCCAGAAGCACTGGACCAAGCGCTACACTGAAAATCGCAGCGTCTGCACTCTGATGCCAAACGTGACTGAGCAGTACGTTGAGATTCTTCAGCCATCCCAACTGATGAATGCTCGCAAATCCAGAGGATAGACGTGCTAAACCCATCAGTGACGCCCAAGTAACTACATCACGAGGACCATTAGCGCCTGATGGATCCAGCACTTGCTTTGCATCAAGCTTCCCCTCGGAGAAGACATCTTCAATCACCGTTACGCGATTCGATTCCGAGACGATCGAGCGAAGACAAACAGGAAGTACAGACCCCACAATGAGTTTCACGCGCTCCTGGGTGTGCGTCAGAGAGGCTCGATCTTGACTCTTCTCAGACACGGCGTACAACCAGCCTAGATGACTTACAGCCACCATAGCCACAGCCTGCAGCAGCGGGTGGTTCGATCCTTGTGCCAGATTCAGAAGAACTGACTCGATTCTTTTCAGGCGCGCCTCCGTCATTTTCTCCTTCAAGTCCAGCGTACGACTCCCAAACGACATGTGCAGCCCCACTACAGCGCTTAAAGCGGTGATGTGATGGTCCTCGCTCGGGAACACCTTAATCTCTTCAATGGACCTGGATAGCCTGCTGCTCAGCTTATCAATTTCGTCGCACACGTACTGCAGCACAAGCGGGGAAGACCATCGCTCGGAGTCGCGCAACTGTCCCACCAATGCTCCAATGCAAACCATCAGGAGTCGCTCATTCTTGATCCCGTCGCTGGTGCCATGTAGCGACGCAATCTGTCTCATAATATACTCAGCAAAGGACTGGTCTCCGTCTTCAGGACTAGCTCCGATGGTCAGCTTCAGGGTGCTCAATTCGTCCACAGCATCCACGTATTTCGATGAAAACACTTGCCACCCTTCCATCAGAGTGAGGATTCGTAGAAACGCGGCGTCTTCGTCATTTTCAGCGTCCCAAGGCGCTTCTTGCAGCGAGAGGACACGTTTCAGATTTGCCTCCATATCTGCAACATTCTGAGTCGCAACTTTGATAAGTTTGTCCTTTCGCTTGACGCTCGAGTACTCGATGGCTTCTTTCTCCTCAAACGCGAGCAGGAATCCGTCCCAGTCTGTGGCTTCTTTCTCAGCTCCATACAGCTCCAGGACATCTTGGCACGACGGAAACTTCTTTTTCATTTCTCTCGTTGCAGCTGCTGACACTCGCTGCTGGAGTCTCTGGTCGTTCACAGTCGAGGAGACTGCTGCCTGACCGCGTCCATTCCCAGAGTTTAGCTTCACGCTCTCATGCTCAAGAACTCGCGTCAACAGTTTCTCGATCTGGTCGCGGACGTCATCTGCATCTTCAGACTTGAGTTGCTCGATCAACTCATCGACCTTTGCTGCCACATCGTCTTCCGTGATGGCGTCCTCTTCGTCGCTGTCACTGTCGTCATTCACAGCACCTCGAGTGTCTTGGACGCATAGACCCAACGCGACGAGAGAGTAGACGTTGAGGGCTTCAAATGAGAGTCTTCTCACGCTCGCAACTGCATTCTTTGTGAGTTCCCAGAGATGGCCCAGCAATTTCGCTGCTTGACTTTTGTTTGTGTCCATTTCTGCAGCTCCGAGAGCGTAGAAAACGCACAGTGTCTCGAGAAAAAGCGGCTCCTCGACGCATTGGATCTTCTTCTTTTTCATCTTCAGCGTGATGATCTTGAACGCCGCGTAGAAGTCCAAACAGTCCGACTTGCACAGGGACTCGATGGCGTTGATCGCCATCACGACAACCGACACGCGTTCGTCTTCCAGGAACTCTTGGATTTGACTGATGTAGTCGACACCGAGCTCTGGATCCTTTTTGCAAAGCGACTCGATAGTAGCCATCTTGACGATGTCGTGCTCACTGCTGCTCTCATCAGTTATCTCCTGGTGCAGCAGCGCTTCAAGACGCGGGTATACTCTTGACTCTCTCTCCCAGACAACGTAGAGCAGTCTCAACGCCATCGGTTGCATCGACACCACGGAGTTCATGCGCTTGACAAATCGGAGGATGATCTTCATCGTGTCTGTCGTGGTGGCAGCTAGTGACGCAAACACGTAGAACAATTTGCTCATAAACGCGGCGTAGCAAGGGGAAACTGGTGACGACGCATCCTTTGGCCGCTGTGATACCAGAAAGACGAAGCTTGACACGAGGAGTTTCGTCGTTGCCACCGACCAGTACTTCTTGTCCCTTCCAACCTGTCGCTCGAACGCATCGATGGCGTGATCCCGAAGCGCCCGTCGACCGTCAAAGAGCAGTGTTCCCAGCAGCAACGACAGCCACATTTCCTCGGGGTTGCTCTCGCTCTGAAGGCGTTTCCTCGTAGTATCGACAGAGGACTTGTCCACGTCGATGAAGAGACTCGCCAGCCAGCTCAGACACATTTTTCCATTGCCAACGAGCCGCAAGAAGGAGCCCACGTGAATCGCTTCCGCATCAAGAGGCTCTAGATCACCACTGGAGGCAGACTCGCGAGACAACGGGACGTATCGCTGATGCGCTTTCAAGTCCATCACCAGCTGGAGCAACAGAGACGCCTGCTCAGCGTGCGCGGATAGCACCGAAATGAGCGGGACGACGAGGCACTCCACGTACACACTACGGGTCGGACTCGCGTCGTGCATCTTGCCGAAACTCAAAACCGGGCTGATCACACTCAACAGCAACTGCTTCTCGAGATCGGAGTCGCAATCGGCAACAAGCACGTGCGCGCACAAAAAGAGGAATCTGGAGTCCCACAGCGCATCTGGAGCGAACTCTGCGAGCTGCACAAGCGACTGCAGCAGCTGCAGCACGCCGACTTGGTGCGTCAGGAAAAATCGCACGCGAGCAACAATGTGCTCGCACACCTTAGCGATTAGTTGGGTCGACTCTGGCGTCTCGTCGAATGCGACGAGAAGATCCACCAGCACTGACACAAGCATCGTGTACGACTGACTCGCATCAACGAGTCGAGGGGAGAGCTCGAGCGCCGCCAAAAGAACGCGCGTGATGGCGGATTGAACGAGAGGGTGTCCACTCTGCCATGCGATGCGTTGCAGGAGGTGAAGCAACGCGAGCTTTGTCTGGCAGGGTTCTACATACCACATCCACATAGTTAGGTCTTGCAAGCGGCCTTTTAGATGCCCAAATCAAAAGCTATCACGTACCTTCAGTGCCAATGAGAATGCGGACAAACAGAGGGGAGATCGTTGTCAACGCGCCTTGAGCCCCCGCACTCGAAGCGGAGAACAGTAGGCTTTTCTTGCTCTCCACTGCAGCGAAGACGCCCGGGAGCACATGACGGTTCCCATTGAAGACGTCGAGAAGCATTTCCTGGCACTGCTGTACACTCTGCTGCTTCTCCTGCGCATCAAGACTACGGAAGACCTGCTCGACCAGCGCGTAGCCCAGATACTCTGCTTTGCTCGCAGGCGACGTACACACAGCCGCCACCTGCTTCAAGCGCACGAGCAGGTCTCTGTGTGAGAACGATGCGTCCTTGAGGGGCTTGCTCACGAGTTTACGCAGCTCTGCAGCATACCCAAAGAGGAGAACGAAGTCAGCGAGTAGAGCGGGCAATGAGCTCAAGAGAGAACAAGCGAGACGCATTGAGACGTACCAGAGACGATCTGCTGCGTGATCGCGAGCGAAGAAGTTGACGTGAGCAGCTCAGCGGACGCATCCACGGCCTTCGCCATCGCCTTCGCGCTCGCTGCGCCGCGCAGTTCCTGGATGACAGCAGCCATTTCCATGTTTGCGCTTTGTGGACATGCGGGTTGAGGAAATCACAAAGTCATTAGTGCAAAATACATAATATATACACGAAAATGCATTTTGAGTACAATGTACATATTTCGATGCAAGCGGTTAATCGCAATCATGTTGGCTTTGACCTGTGTGTGTGTGTACAACACGGCGTCAACACAGCAAAGCCACTGTGGCGAGCCGTTTCCATGATCTGCTGGAAGCAAAACACACATCAGAGCCACCACTTTCGAGCCGCAACGCATCCTTTGAACGTCGATGCTCCTTGGGCTCGCCGACTTTGTCTCCTTAACAGCAAGCAGGACGCCAAACCTGTTGCATGTTGTAGTTGCAAAAGCAAGTCAGGTGCCCTGTGCCCTTGAACCAGATCGAAGAAGCACGCTTTCAGAAAAAAAGGGCGTTTGAGGTGATTTTGTCTTCTGATGGCCTTGCATCAGTGCTGCCTTCTTGGATCCTTTGGAAATAAACTGCTCGCTCTCCTGGGGGCAAACCGCGTCAGTGTTTGCATTTGCAAGCTTTGCCTTGTACGTGAAGCCTGTTGACCGTCCATCGTGCTTCGAAGTTGTGGACGGATCACAAGACATTTTGAACCCCGTGCGATGGCAATGCGTATTTGTGCCAGCCTGCCTGCAGCCATGGCTTGCGCAAGGCATGCCTTGCAGCAGGATGACAGTCAAAACGTTGGGCCGCGACTGTTCGTCCGCGGCTTTCAACTCGTTCACTTTTTTGCCTTGATGGATCGTCAGATCCAAAAAATGCGCAGCTGCGTTTGTGCTAACATTGGATGAATCTACAGCAAGTTTTGTACTTAAGTGAGCATTCTGTGACTATGATGAGAGATGATAGCACAATCTGGGACACAATCTAGCGTTCCTGAAAGCAGTGGGTTGTTGTCGCATCCTCCGTCCATTTGACCTGATTTGGCAAAAGTTGACGCCGTTCGTTCTCAGTTGAAGATCCATCACGTTTTTCGAAAGGATGGAACAAAACGCGGCTTACAAATCTCAAGTGACAAAGGGAGGAGTATCCAGCGGGGTGCGGATAGGGCTAATAGGTGGCACGCAGCAATTGGAGTCCAATTTTGACTTTGGTTTTGTAAGGTCGCGAGCGATCAACTCCTTTCCCCTACCCGCGCTCAATCGTCGGCTATCGTTGCTCCTTTGACATCAAGGAATCCTTTCTTTCAGTTACTCAGTGCAATTCTAATCTACAAGTAAGTCGGTATCGACATGATGATCAATTCGATTGCTGTCCAGTTGAGCATACATTCTCCCATACAATCCGTCTGTTTTGTCCTTCCCGAAGGACGACAGAAAAGAACTGACCCCACTCCCCTGTCGCTCTTTCGCTGCAGCAAACGAACGAGCGAGCGAGCGAGTCAGTCAGTTTTTTCCCATAGAAAGAAACGGAAACCACCCCTCCACCGTCGTCTCCCTCCCTCACTCGGCCTTCCACACGCAGCCCCAGCAAGAGAAGAGAGAAGAGAAGCTAAAGCAGCAGCAGGCGGCAGGGATGAAGAGCGACTTTATCGGCGGCGCGATCGCGGTAGTGGCGGCGCTCGCCTCCATCTTCGGTGTCAACCTGCAAAAGTACTCGCACGACAAGGAGGAGCTGCGCGCCAACCCGCGGCCGTACCACCTGCGCCCCATCTGGTGGGTCGGCATGGTCTGCGTCGTGGCGGCGTCGCTTGGTGACTTCTTCGCGCTCGGATTCGCGCCGCAGACGCTCGTGGCGTCGCTCGGCGGCGGGTCCACCATCCTCGGCAACTGCCTCATGTCGCGCTTCTGGCTCAAGCAGAGTCTCTACATCACGGACATCACAGGCGTGGCGCTCGTGACGGTCGGCGTCGTCATCCTCGCGGCAGCGAGTGAGGAGGAGGAAGGACACTACAAAATGGACCAGATCTACAAGCTCATGGAAGCCGCGCCGTTCATCCTCTACTGCTTCATCACTACGGCATTCGTCATGACGCTGTACCTGCGCGTGCGTCGCTCGAAAGCCCCAGCATTGCGTGTCGCCGCAGAGAAGGATGGCGAAGGAAAAGTCGAGGATTTGCAGATGAAGAAGATCGAGCTGGCAGCCATCGCTGCCAAGAACAAACAGGACAACTCGGAAAACCCCGCGAAGGAGGACGATCTCGAAGAGGAGCAGATCTCCCGCTCGGCTATGATGTCGCCTTTCCCGTCGCCAATCTGGGGAGACACCATCTCGCTTTCGCCAAGAGGCCGTATTCCAGGTGAAGAGGACGACAACTTAGATGAGATTGAGCACACGCTCGCCAAACTCAAGAGTTTCTCGGACCGCAAGTACGAAGGCGAAGTGGAGAAGCACACCCTCATCATCGATCCAAAGCTGCCGTTGTACTGGGCTGCGATCTCTGGTACCATCGGCGCGCAGTCCGTGCTGCTCGCAAAGTGTGTCGCTGAAATGATTTCGTCGTCTCTCAGCGGAGACAACCAGTTTGCGTACTTTGGTACGTATGTGCTCGTCGGCGGCATGGTCGCCACTCTTTTGACTCAGACCCACACTTTGAACATGGCGACGATGACGGGGGACACCATGTCGGCGTACCCAGTGTTCCAAGCGTTCTGGATCAGTATGAGCAACATCAGTGGCGTGGTGTTTTTCCAGCAAGCGCACAACTTCACGTCGGCACAGTGGATGATGTTCCCGTCTGCGATCGCGTTCGTGCTGGTGGGTATCTTCCTGATCTCGAAGCACCAGAAGTTCGGCAACCGAGTCAAGTACTCGGTGGCCATGCCGATCAGCCTGAGCAGCCCTCGCCAGCACGACATCGTCGCCCAGTCGTTCGTGTTCCGCGTGATGACCCCACAAAAGCTCCAGGAAGAAGACTTTGTTGAAGACGACAATGTGGAGCTGCAGCAGCTGAGCCCACGGAGAGGAAAACGCTCAATGGAGATTGTCTAGAAGCCCGCTCAGGAGTTTCGACAGATCCGGCAAATGCTGCTTCTCGCAAGCGGCAAGACGAGATGGCGAAGTTGGCGTTCAAGACCTTCGTTGGAAGAGGAATCTGGATTTGGCTCGTTGTCAATCGATCATGTGTGTGATGGCGTTTTCCTGTATGGTGCGAGCTAGTAGATGCTTGCGTGTGTGTTCCCCCCTCGATCTCTAATGAAAACAAACCCCCAGGTTCCAGAATACCAAGCGTCTTCTTGTCTCTTCTTCTTCGGCCGTGCCATACCATACGCCAGTGGAAACTGCATCCTCCCCCGAGTCGGTATCATTTCGGATTTCGGCGCTTTCCTAATGTAAATATTAAATACGCGTATTGATTTTTCTCCCATTGCCTTACAACAAAGCTGGTACACACGATCCCTATGTTTCACGTGCTTTGTCTAGGGGCTTCACGAGACAGAGAGAGCCTAGTTGGCTTAGCGCCTGCAGCGCTTTCGAGTGGCTCAGATCCAGCTCCAGCATCTTCTTGAACTAGGGAGTGACAAGAAACACGCACACAGAGAGGCAAGGCGTCTGATCAGATCAGATAGGATTCCACGCATCAACATTTTAAAGACGAAGAGCTCAACGCTGCTCACCTGCTCCTCGGCTTCGGCGATGCGGTCCAAGTGCATCAGCGCCAGCGCACAGTTGTACGCCGCCTTGGCGTTCGTGGGGTGAATGCGCTCTGCGCGCTGGAACGACGCCAGCGCCTGGGGGAACTGGAGCTGCGTCATCTGCGCCGATCCGAGGTTGATGTGCAGAGATGCGAACTCGCGGCCGCTCACTGGGATACGCAGCGCCGCCTCGTATGAGTCGACCGCCAGTGCCAGTTGGTTCTCCTTGTGGTACATCGGACCCTGCGAGTAGAGCACTTGGATCCGCTTGAGAGCGTCGGTGGGGATCGCCGCATTGCCTTGCTGCCGAGTCTGCTGTTGCAGCTGTTGCTTATTTGGAGACGTCTGGAAGAAGTTGTGAAATGAAGGGTTCTTGACCCCACTGAGAGCTCGCGAAGAAAGACCAAAAGTCGCCATCGCTGAGGGCGCTGAGCTGGACTTCTTCCTGATCTGGTCTCAACTCTTTGCAAGCTTCTCTCACTGCAGTGCGGCGGCATCTGGATGTGCCGTCTCTCTCGCCCTATTAGATTTGGCAACAGCACCCCTCCCTGGTGCTGTCTGGTAAAGCTGGGACGCCCACGACGACTTCTTGCTCATATCTCCTATTCGCTGTGCAGAAATGCTGCTGCATCGGTCAAGCTTTCTATCCATGGGCGATGCCAAGGTCTCCTTCTCTCCTGACTCGCAGTGGGACTTGGTTCTTCGGACTTTGGCTTCGCAGCACTTCCCTGACACCTGTCTCAGCCGCACTTTGGTTCGGATCACTTTGGCGTCGTTGGCCTGTCTTGCCACCCGCGCTTGCGCTTTCACACTGGCTTTCCGCGCGACGACCTCGCGCTGCTCTTCGTCTCGTTCGCATGTAGTTTGTTCCTGAGTCTGCGATAGCGAGAGAGTGCGGTCACTGCTGACTGAGCTACTCACATGGGGCTCTAGAGCGTCGTATGACGGCAAATCGTGCAGCAAATCGATCAACTCGGCGCCAGCCTCGAGCTTCTGGGCGTCCGCCGGCCGACTCGTGCCAGGCTTACTGTCGTCAGCGAAATCGTCCTCGTAGGTCTCATCTTCACACTTGTCGCTTTCTTGCCCGCCACATGACTCGACAGCATTCCTGTCTCTCTCTGGCTCAGAAACCGGGGTCTCTATGGGAATACGTTCCGAAGCGATGCCAGCAGCCCTTGCATCTCTATATCCGCCATCAGAGCCATCAGAACCATCCAGGCAGCTTGGCAAAATCGGGGTCGGTATCCGCTGCAGTGGCCGCTTCTTAAAGCTCAGGCGTCTTCGCGTCCTATTCGCGCTCGAGATGCCTCGGTTCGCCAGTCGCTTGGACAAGGGCGACAGCTCCACAAAGAGCGGAGCGCCAGCGCACGCGGCGATCGCGAGCGAGTCCGAGTTGAGATAAAGTGACGAGCTAAACGATCTTGCGGGCGACGACATGGGCTGCAGTTGAGCAAACGGAGGGAGATCAGGGCCACATCTGGTGGGTTTCTTCGCGCTTATGCTCATCGTACTCGTCGCAGTGGGCGGGGGATCACAAGGATTAGGACTCGCGGACTCAGCTACCAGACTCTTCTTTGCGAACTGGAGATTGTAGTTCGCATTGAGCACGGGCGGAACCATATCCGCTGCCAGCGCGCGACGCAACCGATTGCCAGAGCGACTGGGACATCGTCCTCTTTCCGCCAGGTCGCACGAGTCCTCTCCGCCTTCGTTCGCATCGGGGTCTGCGTCCGGCGCGCCTTTCGTTCTTTCGCGCTCGCTTCTGCCTCGCGAGTGGTGCAACGACGTCACGGGCGACTTCGCAGTGCCACCTGAGTGATGGCGGAACTTGAGCGCGAGCTCCATGGCCACCGCCTCTGCGAAGATGGTCCTCCGCCGCTTCGTCTTTTCCGCCTCGCCGTCCTTGTACGCGCGGACGTTCGCGGCCGTTTTGGACTCGGCGATGGCGTGCAGAAGCGTGGTTGTGGTCACCGCGAAGCGCTCGTGGCTGGCGTGCACTGACACGGCTTTCTGCAGAATGATCTCCAGGTCGCCCTGTATGCTCAGCATAAACACGCCAGAGTTAATATCGAGCGTAACGAACACATCGACATGAGCAAAGCAATCAGACCTGTGCTGTTCATCTCACTCATCGTGTACGCATACAAACTGGAGTGCTCTGTTAGAACCGACAGGATGTTGATCACGCACATTTGCAGCATCTCAAAGCGCGTTAGTTTGCCATTCTGCGCATCGATAGAGTCCGTCAGAGAAGTCGCGGGTTGCGTACTGTACCTGCAGCCCAATGTGGAAACGGAACTCCCGGAGACTCGAGGCGACCTCTTTGATGAAGCTGGTGTCCACCAGCTGCTTGCAGAGCTGCGCCTGCGCTTCACGGTCGTACTCGGCCTCCGTCAGGCGCTGCAGCACCTCGTACAGGATGTCCAGCTGTTTGAGGATCAGCTGCTTCTGCACTCCGAGCTCTTGCACCAGCGCCTCCATAGAGCGCCGCTCGTGCGCCTCGCCTTCCACCTTGTTCTCATCCACCTGCTCCCCCAGCAGTGAGCGCGACGAGCTTTCGGAGAAGGCCCCGAGCTGGCGGGTCGACGAGCTCCCCATGCGCAGCGGCATGCCCTGCTCCTTGCGGTTCGCGTAGTTGAGGCTGTTGGTTGAGGCGTTTCGGTGCGCGTCGAACGGCGCTCTGCGCATGTCGTAGAGGTTGTAGCCCCGTGCCTTGGCCATGACGCCCAGCAGGAACGCGCCGGCCTTCGGCTGCGGCACAGTCAATGGCTCAGTCGCGAGGGGAGACAGGTCGGCGTGTGTGGCTGGGCGCTCCTTCAGGAACCGCAGGCGCAGTCTTGTCGTCGTCCGCCTCCATGATGCTTTGGGGGTCGGAGAGATCGTCGGACCGCGTGGTACCGACCGTGGATGAGCGCCGACGCTGGCGCTTGCGTGCCTGCGCTACTGCGGACGCAATGTCAGCGCTATTGGGCTGCCCTGGCACTGGCTGCTGGAGCAAGTGCAGCTGCTGCGAGTGCCTACGCTGTTGGGGCTGCGGTTGCGCGTCGTCCGCCTCAAAGTCCTCCTCCTCCTCATCGCCGTCATCCAGATCCTCCTCCACGCTCTTGGCGAGCGAGGAGCGCCATTTGCTTCTCGGTGAACGTCGATGGCTGGCTGATCAGGGGGATCGATGGATAGATAGGCAGGCGGGTGGGCGGTGATGATCTTGAAGCGTTCGTTAGTTAGTCACTAGTAATGGTGCTGGCTAAATCCGACATCCTCAGCTCGAGCGGGAGCGGAACCAGCGATGACTGAGCAATTGAGGCTACTCACCTCAATACTCAATCAGCTTGTCATCTTTTATCATCCCCTGCGCTCGCTGTGTTCG
>JAADVN010000707.1:0-14279 GCA_023335535.1 Globisporangium spinosum | reverse complement strand
TTTTTTTCGCCAAAAGCAGTCTCATTCGAATGCTTTCGTGATTGGCTATAAAACGAGGCCTTTTTTCTTTTCTGAATCGTGTTATTGGCCAATATATCCACAGAAGTCACCATTTTCACGTTTTATTGGCGCGCACTGTATAGTGGACAGTGCTGGAAGGTGAGTCATATCATATCATCATCATTGAAAGCCTTCAACGAGAGCTGTGGCTACAGCGAGCAATTCTGAATGGGGCAACTGGGTAATGTGTCATCGAGCAGGTGAGCGTTCACTTGGGCGGTACAAAACCAGGTTCCTCCACTGGTGGACAGCACTTTAACATCGTGTCGGTGTTCGTTTCGAACCGATCGGCTCTTTTATTCTCATCGGAGCGAGTACCAGCGGGAAAACGAATTCGAGTGGAGCGTCAAGCGACTTTTTCACTCTGAGGTTGGCGGGGTTTTGCTGTTCTATCTGTAGACGCCAAGCACACACTGCGTATCGCCTCGTCCGTTGCATTCACATGAACAAGAGAGAAATCCCAAGAAGCTCTCTCCATTTTGGCGCCAACTTCGTTGCAGAACAGTTCCATTTCGTCTTGATGAATCATTACGGTGTGACGTGAGTACAAATACATTTGTGGCATCCAGTACTCCGCCACCAACTTGTCTTCGTTGGTGTTCTTGTATCAATGTACGTAATACGTAATTTCCTAAAAAAAACATTTTTTGCGTTTTGGGATGGAAAATCTGCTCAAAAGTGGTGGGTTTCATTTTCCGTTGCGGAATCCACAAAAGTATTCAGCTGACGTCAAGTATTGGGTTCATTTTCAGCTGAAATCCTCCCCTCTCTCAACACGCACGCACACACTCTTCCATTGAAGAGGGGCGGCAAGTGCGCCATTCGAGTTTCCGCCGCCAAGACCGCACTCGACGAGCTGGAGAGAGCACGAGAAAGAGAGAGTCAAGAGACAGAGGACACCCGAGCGAGTGAAGATGGTGGGGGCTGTGAGCGCCTCTGGGGGCGCGAACGCAGCCAAGCGCAAGTGGGCCGAGGTGGACTGGGACTGGGAGATCGCGATGGCGGCACAGAGCTTCGTCGCGGTGTACGCCGACCCCGTGCAGGACGAGCCAGACGAGTTTGAAGAATACGTGGAGAAGAAGACAGCGAAGGCGGCGGTGACCAAGAAGAAGAGCAGGAAGGGCAAAAAGAAAAAGGAAGACGAGAAACCGGCACCAACGACGACTGCTGCGGCGAAGACAAAAGGAAAAGGACCTGCCGCTGCCAAGGCGAAAGAGAACGCCAAGCCCACGCCAACAATGCCAGCTCGTTCGAAGCGCGCATCATCATCTGCGAAGAATGACGAGGAAGAAGAAGAGAAAGACGACGATGACGATTCTAACAAGAAGCAAAAGAAAGAGGCCAAGTCTGTTGCTGATGCGCAGCCGGTGGAAGAGTTCTGGGTGGCGCTGCTGCTGGATGATGTGACGCAAGACATGCTCGAGGACGAGGATGCAAGTGTCCACATCACGTGGCTTAACAAAGTGCCTGGGCAGAAGAAGGACCGATACGTGTATGCGTACGACGACACGATCGCGGTGCAAGCGATCTTGTGCCACGTCTACATGAACGAATTTGACGATGAATCATTGGAAATCACGCCCAAGTCGCTCAAGCGGGTAAGCGCATCTGTGTGTATGAATTTCTCCAGCTAAATGGCGAGTTGAGGTCCTCATATATTTGTGCATGAACAGATTCATCGGAGCGTCGAGCGCACGAAGTTGGGCGGCGGTGAAGACGATGATGAGACTGACAATGAGAAGCCACCACCTTCACGCATAAAGTCGCGTCCAGGTCCGAAAGTGTCAACAAGAGAGAGCAGTGGCGGAGGTGGCGGAGGTGGCGGAGGTGGTGGAGGGCGGAGTGCGCGCAGTGGAGCTCCGAAGAAGCTCAGCAAACGAGAGGAGAACCTTCCCGTCCCACCACTCTACACTACCGTGGATCTGGACAAGTACGAAGACCAAGAACTTTTCGGGACGCACGCTCTCATGGAATTCAAGCAGGACTCGTTCTGTGCGAACAGAGAGGTGATCCGCGCTGTGCTGACGAAGAATCACAAGCTGCTGAAGAAGCTGACAACTGACAAGACGGTGTACAAGGGGATCAGCTCATTCGCAGCTCGTCGCAGCGCTGACATCAACGTGTCGGCACTTCAGTACGCGATCGATGCGGATGACGTCACTGCAGCTAGAATGCTCGTCAAGGCGCGTAAAATTGACAAGGATCAGCTGGCGAAGGCACCTACGATCTCTCTTCCGTCACACTCAACTGGGAAGCATACGAGCGCTTTCAGTGACTACAATCGGAGAGCTATCAACGCCAGTCGAGGTGGCAAAGAAGGCAACATGGCACTGATTTCCACCAGCGCCATGATCACTGACGAATGTGAGATTCGACGGCTTTGGGAGAGTACAACTGCGAGCGTGAAAATGCTGACTGTGCTTTATCCAACCGGTAACTGGACAAGCGAATACCAGACGCCGTATAACGTCGCCAGGTCGGCCCGAATGGGAAACTACAAGTTTGTGGCAAAGCTCATCGAGACACTCTATAAAAACGGAGGTTGGGGATTCAACGATCTGCACTACAAGGTTCTTTCCGATACCGACGAGGATTTGCCTGCGTTCCGCAACGTCTCTGCAATCAAGATGGCTTCGCAAACGAGAATTCGACCTCTTCATTTGGCAGCTATTAATCCAAACACGAAGTACCTGGAAGCGCTGTGGGAAAGCTCAGGGACCGAGTGGAGCGGAGCTAAGGATACAAGTGGTTACGAGCCGATTCACTTCGCTGCGGCGTGCGAAGGAACTGGGCCGCTCAAGTTTCTCTTGGATCGGAAAGTGAACGTGTTCGTGCGCTCGAAATCGCGGGAGACGCCAATGATTCGAGCTCTTCTCAGTTCAAGAGAGGATAACGCCATTCTCATGCTTGACCACGCTGCAGAGGAGGATGAAGAGAACGTAACCAAGCTTGTTGCCGAGCGAGGTCCAAGTTCAAGACAGCCAATTCATTACGCTGCTCAGCAGGGGTGTGTGAGAGTGATTGAGAAGTTGCTTCAATGCGGAGGAGAAATAAACAGCGCTGCAGCTGACAAGATGACTCCGCTTTGCTATGCTGCGCAAAGTGGTCATTTTGACTGTATCAAAGTCCTGCTGGACCATGGCGCGAAGGTCGACGCTGGGGATAAGCTGAAGAAAACTCCGTTGATGTACGCAGTGAAAAACGGTCACACGCGGATCGCTGCACTGCTGATCAACCACGGTGCGAATGTGAATGCGTACGACACGTCGGAGAACAGCGTCGTCCACTACGCTGCGAGTTATGGTTGGAATACGTGCCTGCAGCTGCTCGCTGATGCCGGAGCTGATTTTTGGGTACGCAACTCCTGGGGGTTCGTTCCTCTCATCTGCGCGTTGTTGAAGCAACGTCTGTCTTCGTCCAAGTTCATCCTTGAGCACGACGAGAACAAACGGTTCTTGGACTTTCGCGATCGCCAGGGCTGTACGATGCTCTTCCTGCAGTGCAAGCATTCCACGGACGTGTTGCAAATCAAGTATTTGCTCGAAAAGGGACTGAATCCAGACATCTGCGACTCGGAGAAGGAGTACCCACTACAGATGCTGATCAATCGAGCGTCTCGCGCGAAGAAAGCTGGCGGTGCCGACGAGAACGCTTCGTTTTACGAAGAGTCGATTCGCTTGCTGCTCCAAGCAGGTGCTCAACCGCAGTATGATATCGAAAAGCCAAAGACAGCTGACGTCCAAGAGAGCGAGACGACTGTGCTGTGGCAGCCTTTGCAGCTTGCGATGCAGGGATCTTTGGATCGCATCTTTGACATGATGCTCAACGAATTTGGTGCAAATCCAAGCGCGACCGCATCAAATGGCTCCGATGCGTGGACCGTTGCAGCTTCGCTTGCGGGTCGTGGCGACTACTACCTAGAAGCACTGCTGGAGAACCATTCGAAGACGCAGAAGGGCAAGAAAATTGAGCTCAGTGCAAGAGAAGGTGTCGCCGCCAAAGATAATTTCTTCCACATTGTCGGACGAAACAGTGCGGAGGATCCGATCTCTCCTGTTCTTATTCGGCAGTGCGTCGAGAAATGCGTCCATCCATCCAAGCTGATGAATGAGAAAGACAGTAATGGACGTAGCCCGTTGCTGGTTCTTTTGGCTCAAGAGCGTAAGATTCGGGCAATGCCACAGTCCGACTCGGAGGTGAGCGATCGTCTTGAGGAGTATCGAAACTGCGACGAAAAATATTCCGAGCTGGTTGCTATCGTTGCCGAGAAGACGACGAGTAAGGAAGCTTTCATTCGCTACGTTCCAAAGAACAAGCTGGAAGGCACTGTTCAGCACAAAGCCCAGGTGAGTGAACAGCAAAATACTGGTGAAAGCGAAGACGAAGCATACAGCGACAACGGGAGTGGCAGTGAGAGTGGAGGCGAAAGCGCCAGTGGCAGTGGCAGTAGAAGCGACGCAGGAAGTGAGAACGCCAGTGAGAGCGAGAATGTAATATACTCGGCTCCAAAAAGCAAAAGCAACGCTGCCAGCGCTCACGGCAAAGATGATGCGGGTTTGACGCTCGTGAAGTTCGAAACCGCACTGCACTTGGCAGCGAATCGAAAGCTGACCTGTGAAGCTTCGGATGTCACGCAGAAATGGTTCGGTAGCAACCTCATCAGTATCCTCTTCGAGAAGCAGGGTCGCTTCTTTAACGCTGAAACGATCAACTTCTCAGACTTCGTCAACAACAAGACTGCACTGCAATACGCGGTCGAGGCGAGCGACTTGGAAAGCACGCGAGTCTTGTTGGTGAGCGGCGCCGACCCAAATCTCTCTCCGTTCCGGTGCGAAGTTTGCCAAGCCAAGCTGCGTACTCCCAGTGATGAGCAATGCGTCTCCAGCTGCGGAGTCGAGTTGATCGACACCGCTCTCTTCACCGCTGTTCAGAAAGAACGATTGGAGATTGTGAAGCTGCTGCTAGCTCATGGAGCGAGAGTCATGTGCTTTGAACAGAGGTCGTTGAACACGCCTCTTCATGTCGCTCTGAGGGCGAACAACGCTGACATCACGAAAGAACTTCTTGCGCATGGCACGAATCTGAGCAAGCGCAATGCTAGCGGCGCTGCTCCGTTGCACTTTGCAGTCCAAGCGAAGCACTCCATTCCAGAGTTGGAGCCGCATCAAGATGAGGTCAACTACACTGACTTAAGCAAATCGTCGTCGACATCATCATCATCGTCTGCGCACGCAAGCGCGACAACTGCGACGCTCTCGGCCATTCAAGTTGCGCTCCAAGACAAAAAGGCATCGCAAGTTGTTATTTTGAAGGATAGCAAGTCGCTGACGCCGATCCATTTTGCAGCTGCGAATCGGGATCTGGCGCTCCTCCGTGACCTGATCAAGACGAGCACTGACAAAGTTGCGGCAACGAATATTCGAGATGAATTTGGACGCACGCCATTGCATTACGCAGTGAACAAGGCGACGATGAGTCCAGATGCTTCGTTCGAGGTCGAGAGATTCCTCTTGCAAAGCGGTGCTGACGCCAACTTAGTCGACCAATTCGGCTTCGCACCGCTGCATTTCGCTTTGCTTAAGGTGGACTTCGACTGGCACAAGAAATACGATGAGGACCAAAACGAAAAGCATGCAAAGCAGACGCAACAAGATCGCGATGACGGAGTTTATGAAGAGAAGCGACAACAGGCGTTCTTGAATGTGCTGGCGGAGATCCCAGGTGACGAGACTGATCCGGTGGAAACAGTATCGAATCTCGCCTCAGTTCGTGGCATCAACGTGATGCTTCAAGATGCGCTGGGGCGATCACCATTGCATCTCGCTGCAGCAACAGGTGCTTTTGTCTGCGTGTCGATGCTCATTTCTGCGTGCGCAAAGGACTCGAACAGAACGAAACTGCTCGCGCTCAAGGACAAGGAGTCATTCACCGCTCTTGGCCGAGGTGTGCTGCACTTGCGCCAGACGTCTATCATAACACTGCTGCAGAACAAGGCGGATGTCCAAGACACGATTTGCGTCAAAACTTGGCAAGACAAGAGAGATGCAAATGGCGACAAGCAAGTGAAGATCCGATACTTCAGCTACTTCTACCACGCTGTCAAGAACTCTCTGACGGGTATTTGCCACATGCTGCTGACTGCGAAGTTCTCTCTGCGTCAAGCGATCGAAGATGCTGTGAGCTGTGGTCAGTTCCAGTTGGCGTACAACTTGATGATCGGAATTGAGGTGTCCAACGACAGCACATTGCTCGCTCGCGTCAGCGACCGCAAGGAGAATCTGTTGCATACGCTGGCAAAAGTGAACAAGCCTTTCGACAAGCTTGCTCGCACGATCGCGTGGACCCTTGTGGATGCTGGCGCCAGCCTCAAGCAGCGCAACGAAAACGGTAACACCGCGTTACACTACGCGGCGAAAAATGGCAACATTCACCTGCTGGACTTCCTTCTACACAACAAGAGCGACGTGAATCAAGCGAATGACGATGGCGAGACTCCGCTGCTGTACGCGATGAAGAGGTCGAAAGTGCTGAGCCAGACCAAGGCGATCCAGGTATTGAAATACCTGATGATCAAGCCTGGTTTCGACATCCACGCGAAAGACAAATCGGGCATGAACATCCTGACTGCGTTCTTGGACCGCTTTGCCGACGCGATGAATACCGATACGTCGCACTTTGTTTGGGTCGAGAAGCTGCTGAAGAAAGGAGTGGATCCGAATGGTATGTTTGCAAGCTTGGCGCGAAAAGATTTGTATGGGAACAAGGCGCTCGCTGATTCCAGCACGACGGTCAAGATGCCTGCACTCGTTCGAATGGTCTACGCGCCATCTTCTTATGCGCGATACCACAGCATTGCTTTGCTATTGCGTTATGGAGCGAAGATCGCCAGTGTGGACGAAAATGGCAACTCGCTCTTGATGCACGTGGTGGCGAAGAACCTGGTGTCTGAAGTGAAGTTGGCACTCGGTCAGGCTAAGCATGTGCTAGACCCGACTGTCCCGCAAGAAAAGAAGATTTTCAAATCGGTGCACATTGCCCCCGCTGATGTGAAGGCTGCTCTTGCGCAGACAAATGATGCTGGTCAGACGGCCCTGCACTTTGCCGTCAAGCCATTTGAATTCGAATCGTTCGAAAATGTCGTCCTGGTGAAGTTGCTCGTGGATGCTGGCGCGAGCATTCGCGCGAAGGACTCTGTCGGGCACTCGGTCTTGGACTACACCCGCGGCCAGTCCTCGCGTTTCGTTTTCCGATTCCTCAAAGAGCAGTACCCTCAGTCGGTATCTCAGTCAGAGGAAGCGTTCTTCGGAGCCGTGTCGGAAGATGAACACATGTTTGACAGCACGCCGGACTACTCTACTGATGCTCGCGAATATTTGGTGGAGTGCGAGCAAAATGGGAAAATCCAGCGCAAGCGTGTTGATCCGCAAGTGAATTCGAACTGCGACGTCGGTAAAGTCAGCCGGGTGTACTCAAAGATCGATGAGACTGGAGCGCTGATCAAGGGCGAAGAGTACGACGCGTTGTTGACGAAAGTCGACGTGACGAACGGACGCTTCGGGCTGAACGTGTTTTACCGGCTGCAGCTTGTCCAGGACGAGATTCAGGGAATCTTCATCGTGTTTACAAACTGGGGGCGCATTGGTGAGACTGGCAAGTTTCAGAACACGCCATTCCATTCGTCAGATGATGCAATCGCAGAGTTCAAGAAGATTTTCCGTGCCAAGACTGGAAATCAGTGGGAAGCGCGCAACGCATTCGTGAAGCAGAGCAAGAAGTACAACCTCGTCCAGCGTGTGAACACGCACACGAAGGTGGACAAAGAGGTCACTGCGTCGTTCACAGAACTGTCGAAAGAAGTGTTGTTCCCCGCGTTTACAGATACCGCGAGCTTCCCTCCCAATGTGGTGACACTGCTGGACGCCATCACCGACATTCGCAATCTTGAGCTGGCTGCGACGGAGAACTGCAACTACAAGGACAGTTTGCCCCTCGCAAAGGAAGAAGAGCTTTACGCTGCGCTGGAGAAGTTGCTGGAGATTCGGGCTATCATTGAGGAGCGCGACGAAGTGAACAAGTCTATCACGGAAGTGAACGGGAACATGACCGAAGAAGGCGCGTCATCACTTACGAATCTCTCGAAGAAGTACACTGACTTGACTGAGGTGATCAGCGAGAAGAGCAGTCGGTACTACGAGGTGATGCCGTGCAATGAAGACGCGTTTGGGTCGTCGATTCAGGCTTTTGACAGCATCCCGAACGTGAACAAGGAAATCACTCGCTTGCGCTTATTGATGGACATCATGGGCGCCTACAAGATGCTCTTGGGAGCGAAGCGACTGCAGCACGAGGTCCACCCTCTTGAGTACTGCTACAATTCGATGCAAGTGCGCTTGTCACCCATGACAAGCGATGCTCAAGAGACCGAGTTACTGAAGAAGTACTTTTTCAACGGTCTCCGATCGGGCCAGAAAAGTATGTACCGAGTCGCAAATGTGTTCCACGTCGACCGCCAGGGTGAGAAATCGCGCTTCACGGAGTTCCAGGACGCAAACCCGAAGTTCAAGTCCAAGCACTCGCACTTGCTATGGCATGGCACGCGTCGTACCAACCTCATGGGCATTCTCTCGCAGGGATTGCGTATCGCGCCACCAGAGGCTCCTCACCACGGGTACATGTACGGCAAAGGGCTGTATTTCGCAGATGTGACGGCCAAAAGTGTGGACTACTGTGGCTCTCCGTACAGGCTCAAGAGCACCAGTGTCAGCAAAGACGGCAAGACGGTTGAGAGGCAGCGCACAGTGTTCTACATGCTGCTCTGTGAAGTGGCAACTGGAGACACGACGGAGTTGATGAGTCCGACTTTCTTCGAGACAGTCCCAGAAGGCATTGAGAGCGTGAAGGCTTTGTCGACATACGTGCCGGACCCTGCAGGCTGGGTCGTGTCGCCAGAGAGTGGAGCGTTGCTGCATCTGGGTAAGGTGGGTATGGTCGGTGTCACCGTCCCGATCCCTGTGGCGTGGGCGAAGACAGAGTACAATCCTCGACCGACTGTCTGGTACGAGCGACAGTCAACGTTCACAAACGAGACTCAGCAAATCCTCAACGCCGTGGTTGACACGCTCAGTGTCGGCGAGATCTTCACAGTGGAAGATGCCAAGAAGATCCACTTCAAGCAGTATTCCCATTACAGCAGCGGCAAGAAGATCACGGTGGAGCTGCTGGCGAAAGAGAGTGAGGGCTATCAAGCCGATGTGGCAGGCGGCGTCTTCGATGTCGGTCCGTACTGCGACGCGAGTGTCAAAGTGGTGTTCAGCAGCGACCAGTCGACGTACAGCTACTTTGCGAAGCGCTACCGCAACATGCTCAGCAAGTTTCCCCTCGAGCATGGGTACACACTGCAGCGCCCGACGCTTTCCGACTACAGCGAGTACATTGTGTACAACGAAGCCCAGGCACGCATCCGCTACCTGCTCGAGGTCGAGCAAGTGTAAGTATCAATCCAGCTCTGACCCAGCAGCTACTTGAACACATGCGCATTTGGAAGGAAAACTCGCCGATGAATGTTCAATACAATGTTCATGTTCATATTCAATGCGCGGTTTGAATCAGCATCATCACTCATTCTCCAACTCTGTCAATATGAAAATAGGTCACCAATTATGACTCGCAAACCATTACTCGCCACTATAAATACAAGTGCTTTTCATCACCTGCATGATGTCTTCCGACTGCGCACAACCAGTAAGTAGCGTACATCCTTGAAGCTCCTGCGTCCTGGCCATCTCACCAAGGACTTCTCGTGTTGAACGTCGTTCCTCCGTGAAACCGCTTGCTCGTAGAGTCATGAAGCGCAAGCAGCTCCTCGCGGTATGCGAGCAGCTCATCAAGTCGTTCAACCCGGATAAGATGACGGTCGACGCGCAAGCCGAGGAGGAACTCCACGACTACAAGCCATCCGACCGCCTCTTCCTCTAGCAAGTGTTCTACGGCTCGTACCGCTACCGCGAGCTGCTCAAGTCGCTTTTGGCGCATTTTCTGAACACCAACTCGAGCAAAGTGAGTCGCAACGACTTCACAATGTTCATGATCATCGGGTACCTCGCGATTTTCCGGCTGGAAGTTGGGGCGGGCTTATTCGCATCGCTCGTGGCGACGCTCGACCCGACGAGCATGCATGTGTTCCTCTCGTACCTTTTCGACAAGAGAAACCTGCTCGGCGTGATCAAGAGCGAGTGGGTGCGCATCCTCGATGAAACTCGTGGAGACCGAGATCATCGCCAAGATGCTCAAGTTCGAAGGCGAAATTGGCATTCTGCTGCAGCAACTGCACGCCAAGGCGTTCGGCCAGGCGGCGTCCAAGGGGAGTCTTCGTCTGGCTGGCGGTATTGCCTCGGTTGAGAAGAATGCCCTGACAGTGCCCGTCGCTCCAAAGATCACACAGCCGCGACTGCGCCAAGCGATGGAGCCGATCAAGGTCCCGCAGGACGTCAAGGCGAATCCCGTGCCGGCGAATCTGAACCATCTCACGCTCAGCGACCTGGAGAAGCAGCAGGCGGACCGCAAGAGCAAGGACCAGGTCACCAAGTACGAGGACGCCTCCAAGACCATGTTCCAGTTTGAATCGACGACCAAGAGCAACCTGGAGAGCGTGCACCAGGAGGTCGAGGCGGTGAGGAACGCCTAGCTCCAGTTTGAATTCAAGGGGAAGCCCGCCCCGGATATCAGAAAGACCCAGCAGCAGGAGATGAAGCTCAACACGGCAGCGATCCTGCACGAAGACGCGCTCTACAAGAAGAAGCAGGCGAAGGACGCACAGCTGATCCACGCGTATGAGACTGAGCTCCGTGACCCGATGGACTTTTACCGCTGACAGAACGATATGCCCCAGCAAGACGAAGATACCCGGAAAGCCGAGGTCGAGAAGCGCCGGCTGGAGATGGTGCAGGCTCGTGCGAAGCCATTGAGGCGGCCCACCGCGCGAAAATGGAGAACCGCGAGGTCGCGATCCAGGTGAAAACAGTCTCCAAGGACCTCGAGGCCCAGCGCTTGCAGGAAGAAGCCGAGTTGGAGGAGCGCAATCGTCTGCAGATGGCGGGGCTCAAGCGCATTCGAGAGACTGCGCCTCGCGAGGAGGAGACAAAAGTCGAGGGCGAGAAGCCCGGCAGCGCGGAGAGCTCAATGAGTTCCTCGCTGCTGAGCGCGAGCGGAAAGCTGCCCAGGACGCGCTCGAGCAGGCTCAGCGCGAGGAGCTGATCTGCCAGATCCGAGCGCTAGATCGCGTGCACTGCGAGCATGCGTGGTGTTTGACCCCGCTGAGACCGCGCGGCTGAGGTTGCTCGAGGGGATGTCGCTCGCGGAACTCAAGGAGCGTCTCCAGGTGCGCAAGACCCAGCAGCTCGCGTAGGAAGAGGCTCGGCGCGAGAACATTTTGAGCGAAAAGCAGGAGAAAGACGCCGAGATCCTCAACAAAGTCAAGAATCTGTCGCGGTTGCGCAATGCGGCGGCGAGCGCGAATGCCTCACAAAAGAGCAAGAAGAAAGCGCTGGAGGCCGCGAAAAGGCAACAAGAGGACGAAATGCGGCGCGAGGGCAACCCCAAGCTTGCGCAAAAGCTCACGGAGCAGCGCGCCGCCTGCGAGCAGCAGATCGCAAAACTGAAGCAAGAGGCCGACGAGATCGCCAAGAAGTGCATGTTCCTCGGCGCCGCGAAGAACGTGCTGGAGGAAAACCACTTTGACCAGCTCAAGCGCGGCTATGAGGGCGAAGTGAAAGACCGGTAGAGCAAGTTCCGGTGCAATGCCAAGACGGTGGAGTGTGTCCGGGACCGCGAGAAGTCCATGCGAAGCAAGTATACTTTTGTTCAGACTGAGAAAAAAGAACGAGGATGAAATGAAAGCGCAAAACTTTGAAAGGGCCAAGCAGGATGGGAGATCGAAAGAGCGCGAGGAAGAGGAGATGCTGCGCAACATTGTGCATCACGAGAAGAAGCGCTTCCTCCACGCGAGAGAGATCCTGCAGAACCGCAACGTGTACGCGACGAACCAGTCGCACTTGATCACAACCCAGGCGCGCGCGCTGCGAGTTAGTTCGGGAAATACAAGCCGAAGTCGGAATCAACTGGATGATCGATAGGTAGGCAGAACCAAAGCTCAGAATTCAGAATACGTTGGTTCAGGCTTCTGATTACCTTCAGAAACAAGTCAGCAAGCTGTCAGTCAGTCAATCGACCCTGAGAACAGGTTCATGAGCGATTCTTCACCTCACAGATCAGAGAGAGCTCAAATGCAATGGCAACAAAGCGAACAAGAGGGGGGTGTTTCGATTCGGCAAGCAAAGTTTCAAAGTCCTTATCCGTGGTTAGTAAGATCCGGGTTCAGCAGGCAGCAATATGAATGACAGCACATCGCCGCGTGGTCTGCAAACTAAGATCCACATAATCTAAGAACGTGGCTTTTCCTTCTTCTCCTTGTAGAGCGCAAGGAGCGAGACACCGGACACCTTGACGACCTTGAAACGGACACCAGGGATATCACCGACGGCGTGGCCGCGACGACCGAAACCGGCGATCAGCACCTCGTCGTTCTCGTCGACGTAGTTGAGGCAACCATCGCGTGGCACGAAGGCGGCGATCTTCTTCGAGTTCTTGATCAGCTGCACACGGGCGCACTTGCGAATAGCAGAGTTCGGCTGCTTGGCTTCAATGCCGATCTTCTCGAGCACGATGCCCTTGGCCATCGACGAACCACCAAGCGGGTTGGCCTTCATGGCGGTCACCGAGTGGCTCTTGTTGTAGGACTGCACGAAACGAAACACACACAATGAAAACACGTGAGATCTATGCTCACAGCCATGAACACAGCAATGGGCATCTGGGTATTGCACCTTTTGGTGCCAGCGCTGCGTGCGGCGGTGCACGCGCAGCTTGCGGGCGCAACGAATACCGGAAGGCTTGTCTGTACGTCATCAAAACAAGAGCGAAAAAAAGTTAGCTTCCGATTCAGTCACAATTGCCATTGCCCGCATTCGCAGTCTGGAAGGCGACAGTCGCACGCGAACACAGCGCCTCTCCTCTCATTCTCATCTCTCTCTCCATTTTGTCCTGGTGGTTCGTTCAGCTCGCAGTTGATTACGATAGCACCACGTAAAACGATTCACCACTCGTCACCACTGTTTCTTTTCCTTTCACGCGTCCCCTTGTTCGCCACCTTGACCACTGCAGTCTTGCGGGTGTTGTGTGCTGTGTCCAGTCTCCAAAGCGATCGAGCTGCTTGTCTCGCCTCATTGGTCGCCATGCCTATGCGCTTGCACACTGTGTAGACCCGCTGTATGAGCGCGATCGCATTCGTATTTCCAATCACTCGCTGGCTGCTGTTGCTCTGCATGCTGGCCTATAACTCGCTTTCGGGCTGATCAGGTGATTGTTTGGCATGAGATTGGAGTTGCTGGGATGGATGATCGATCGCGACAGAGACAGGAAGAGAGAGGTAGAGGAAAGAGCGGCGCTGTGAGGGTGCGACTCGTGCACCTTCATCGAAGGGGCTGGCGCCTCCTCGGTAGACAGGCTGATGATACACATGCACGCAGGCAGGCGCCACTTACGCTTGCTCATTTTTCACTCAGAGGAGGAGAATCGGATTCTTAACCAGGTGTGCGCTGTCGGCGGCCGAAATTGCGTCCAATTGGATGGCGAGCCCTCAGCGCGCGGAAATGAATGGAGGCGCCACGAGCTGAGCACGCACTGCAAGAGACACAATAATTGGAATCGGACCGGTCCACTGAACCGCATGAACCGTGAGCTCACAGCAACCAAAAAAAGCATGTCCCGAATCGAAACTATCATTCGGGATTTGGTGAATAGTGACGTTGATGAGATTTTAGTGACAGTACGCAATGTCACTAACGAATCAATCTATTAAGCTGTGACGCTCAGCTATAGGTACCAATACCTCCTCGCCAAACGACGCAGCGTCCAGTCGATTTCTCATTGCGTTTGTTTGCTGGAGAAGCACGAAAACCTCGCTCTTGACTTCAGCTACGGCGCTGATGCTGGTGCGGATTTGCAACTTTAGAGCTTTGGCTCAGGCTTGAGGTGGAACTTCACGAGGAACTCGTGCATCGGGACGCGAATCTCGTCGTGGTAAGGGATTTCCTATCAAGAACAGAGAGCAGCGTGTCAATACCAGAGCACATCCATTTCTCATGAGGGTCCAAGTGTTTAGT